>OY998175.1:219032445-219306254 GCA_963921935.1 Galeruca laticollis
CAACTCTACAAAAATTCTGGAAACTCGAGGGCATCCCTACATCTTCTTCCAAGAGTCTTACATAAGGTTAGGTACTGGTCGTTTCGGTGTTTCTCTTCCCTTCAAAAGTGCTGATCCATTGTTTGGGGATACTTGAACACCTGCTCTTGAGAGATTAAAAGCCATGGAACTGCGTCTTCTAAAAGATTCTCAGCTGTATTCTGAATATAATAACTTTATGAAAGACTACTTGTCTATAGGCCATATGGTCCGGGTAGAACCTCCCTCGTCATTTGAAAGGAATTACTATATTCCTCATCATTGCGTAAAAAATCCTAATAGTAATACAACTAGACTCAGGGTTATTTTTGATGCTTCTTTTAAATCTCCTATGGGGATATCTCTAAATGATTCTCTTCTTGTCGGTCAAAAGTTGCAAAAGGATATCGTAGGAATTTTACTACGATTCGGACTGCATCCCTTTGTTTTTATCACCGATATCAAACAAATGTACAGGCAAATCTTAATCACGGAAGTGGATCAGAATTATCAAAGGATTCTCTGGCGATTTTCTCCCCAAGATCCTGTTCAAGATTTTAAGCTTACCACTGAAAATTATGGTGTATCATCGGCTCCTTTTCTTGCTCTTCGCACTATTAATCAACAAGATGTGTGGAAAAGGTGGCACACAGAATACTTAAATACTCTCCAACAAAGAAATAGATGGTTAAATAAAGAAAATCCACTGAAACCCGACGATTTAGTCATCATTAAAGAGGATAATTTTCCATCCTTACATTGGAAGTTGGGTAGAATTATAAAAGTGTTTCCTGGTTCAGATGGTATCGCCAGAGTGGCCAATGTTAAGACCGCTCAGGGTCTCTTTCAGAGACCTATGGTAAAGTTATGGCCTTTGCCATCTTTTTCTGTTTAATTTAGTTAAAATACTATGCATTTTGGAGGGGGGTATGTTTAGTTTTTAGGATATATTTTAATATAAATCTATATATATATATATATATATATTTTCCCTTTTTAATATAAGTTTTCAATGCTTGTAAATTGACCGCTATTCATTATTAAACAACGTCAAATGGTTATTGTCTTACCTTATTCGAGGACACACTATATATAACACTGGTCTTCGAATCAGGCTAAATAATTAACTACTATCTGTCACTTCGATATACGGGTTCGAAGAGAATAGATATCTCAACGAAACTTGTGCGCGAGTGCCGTTCTTCAGTGTTTCACGATACCAACCCTCACATAAGAAGATACAGTCCATTTATTAGAAGGGGAAGGCCGCAATCTTTGGAAGAAGTCAGGAGAAAAAAGGTAAGAAGTAATCCTTTGACGATTTTAATTCCTAATCGGTCAACTTTTCTACCCAAATTCAACACTATGTAAATCGTCACTCCGATCATACCAAGAAGCACCTGCAATATTCCTTAATATTCTAGGCATCTATAATTGCTTTTTTTGGTACAACACCATAAGTCCACACCGGTTTCAAAACCTGTTTATAAAGCAATAATTTGTCGAGGAGGTACAGCGACTGTCACAACTGACAGCAGTCCATTAATATCGACGTTACGTTACACATATTTTTATTTTGTAAATATTAACGATCCTTTGTAATCACTTGATAATTATATAATTAAAGTTTGTTACGTGAAATTCTTAAAATTATTTAATTGTACCACAACATTGGTTCTTCGAGCTTGGATGAAAAATTAATTTTGCTAACATTACAGGTTAGTGCCTCCTTTCCTACGCCATCCTAAATCGAACACAATTTTATTTGACATAAACTACATACTTTACCTTATTTATCACAGACATTCACAAATCTATTCAGTCATTACTTACAAGATACAGGCTTACAGCCAGGTATTTGGTAGATTTAACGTTTTCTATTTGTACACATGTCAAACATAATTAAAGTTAGACGTACTTCCATAAAAGGCGCTTTGAACAGATTTACAAATCATTTCGTTTTGGTCGAAAATGTAGAACACATCAACATCGAAAATATGCAGAGGCGGCTGAAAAAGGCGTAGGAACTTTTAGAAGAATTCAACTGTAGTCAGCTTGCAATTGAGAGCGAAGATAAAGATTTTGAAATAATTTATCATTCACCAGGAACACAAAAATTCGAAGATGATTTATATGCAATTACTTCAACCGATGAAAAATTCATTCTTCCGAAAGAAGTCAAAAAAGGCACTAACCATAATAGCAACAAACCAATAATAACATTTTCATAACTTATCAGCATTTGGTTAATATTCGTTTACCACAACTCAATTTACCTACATTTGATAGAAATCTGATGCAGTGGTTATTTTTTAGAGATCCTTCCAAATCAATTATTCACGACAACACAGCGATGTCAGACGTTCAAAAATTTCAATATTTATACGTCTTTCATTGCAGGGAAGTGCTGCGGATAAAATAAAATCCTTACAAATATGTGATGATGACTACGAGGTCGCTTGGAAGTTACTTTCAGATCGTTCCTAAAACAAAAACGCATTAATAAAAAATCACGTTAAAGCTCTTTTTGAATTACCCACACATAAAGAGGAGTGACATAAAGGTTTAAATTTAATTCTAGACGGTATTAAGAAAAATTTAAATGCATTGAAGGTTTTGAAGTGTCCTACTGACCAAGGCTGCGATTTTCAAAATCAATCGATGGTCATCGTACACGACTAACCGCATGCGAAGGCCACATCGAATGATTTATAAATGATGTATTTTGGACTTCCGATCGATCGCTTATTTCGAATGCTAAATTTTGAACGTGGTAACACAGTAGATGTCAAATATATCTCTAATTTTATTTGTGTTGAAATGAAATGCATAGCGGTTTGATAGTGGTTGATGTTTATTTCATAAAATAGACTATTGTTGATGTCTTGGGTGTTACTGTCGTGTTATAATAATTCAGAGAATACGTATAAATTAAGTTTTATCCAAAAATGTCAGGAATGACAGAACAAAAAAAGAATGATTGATTATGTTCAGCAACACTCACATTTACCCAGTGGCAAATTCTCAAAAGATTATTCATTCAAAGACGCAGACAAATATTGGCTGGAAATAACTAGCATATTAAATGGAATTCCTGGATCTTAAAAATTCATTATAGCAACTATGGAGTATTTATTAGAATATAGACAAAAACTAAGGATAAAAATTATTCATGACAATAATAGTCTCACACTGACAAATAAAAATCATACAAAATTACAGCAAACATCGACTACTTTATATCAACCGATGTCATATCGTACACGACAGATTTTATCGTACACGAAGATTCGAAAATATATGTTCTTTGAATTTCGTGCGAAAGAGCATGCGACGGCGCATCGCACAAGCTCGAAAATCCCACCCCTGGATTTAATTATTCCCCTCGAAACAACAAAATTCGACAACACTACAAAACGTGAATGGGAATCACGGGACGACCCAAAAAATATAGCGAGTCTTGAAAATTTATTGAAATATTTGAAAGACCATTATCGAATTTTATCGTCATTAAAGTGTGAATCTGTGGAAGGATTTAAACATCGCACTTCGAAACAATTCATCCAAAAACATTCGAATTACATCCTGTATATTGCCGACGTATCCACTGGGTTCCGGTACTGCAACGACCGTTGGTGCAACCTCAGCACATTCAACATATATATACAAATTGTAAATATATCTAATTCAGTCTGCATATTATTTTATCTACACATCCTGTTTATACAATTTATATTGTACTGCTATTTTTCAAAGTCGATATTTTGTATTTTTGAGTTAATAAAAGTTTTTAAAAACAAAGTTCGTGTAACGAAACATATATTTGGCGCAGGCAGTAGGATTGTCACGAAAGGCATCCAACGCGAAAAACTTTTAACTAAATCAATAGTGAAGTGACAATCAAACCAATATAAGTATCCAGTTCAACCTTAAGAAGTCCAGGATCAAGGGCAAATGAAGACCGTACTGTAAGTCGATTTATTTTTATTCATTGTATATGTCAGACTCCTCTAGTGCTTCCTCTTCCTTCAGTGATAGCGAGAACGACCTAGAGTTAAATTTAATTAACGACACTTCTAATAATAATTTAGAAATAGGAGTACTTGCTCCAACTTTAAATTCATCTTCTTTAGACGAAAATAACTTAGAAATGGCAAATATTCCCAATTTTAGCAAAGTTCATGCCGAAACCATTCCAGATTTCGATGGTAACGAGAATGAACTACGATTTTTCTTAGAAAGTATTGATAGCATTGTAAATCATTTCTACGATATTACAAATGCTGATAATTACCAAAACATTATAATTTTTAGAACTATAATAAGTAAATTGAAAGGGAATGCAAGAGAAGTCATTAACATTAGTGGGTGTACCATAATAAATCAAATCAAACAAGAATTAATTAGAAATTTTAGTGATCCTAGAGATGAAACATGCTCATCTCTTGATTTGAATAACTTAAGGCAAGGGCATAACGAATCCCCGTACCAATTTTATGATTAAGTTAGAAAAGTATGGCATACTATTTCGAACTATTTAGCTTTACATGAAAACGATAGAAACACACTTGCATTTAAACAAAATATGTATAATAATCAAGCTCTACAAGTATTTTTAGCAGGTTTAAGAAATCCGTATGGAATCATGGTTCGTACAAAAGAACCCCAAACTATGTTAGACGCTATACATTTTTTAAAAAAAGAAGACAATACTAGATATCTCCAAAATAATTCTAATTTTCAACCGAACTCTAAAGATTTTAATAATCAAACTAGGCCAAAATTCAATCAAGTACAAAACAATTCACAAATTCCAAATCACTCTCGTAACTTTAATAGAAATAACAATTTTAATTCTAATCAAAGAATTCCTCAACCACAACAATCTAGTTTTCAAAATAACAATCCACAACCTAATAATAATTTCCCACGAGGTCCAATTCATGTTCAACCCAGACCAATTAATAATAATCAAATATATTTTTCTAATGCACAAGTATTCGGCAGAACCGAACCTAAAAATGTTTGGAAATCAAATCCAAACTATAATCCAAATAACGGGCCCAGACCTGTACCTATGACAACTACAACTAGACAAAATAATAATACAATCATCTCAAAACCGTAGGTGGGTGTCCGAAGAATTATATAATGTAGAACATGTTGATAATGAAAACAATGTAGATAACGTTATACAAGAAAATAATTATGATGACTACTGTGAACTTCAATATAACAATGATGATTTTGAAAAATTTCACGAAGATTCGCCTCTCGACGCGAAACCTTGATAGAATATAACAATTCATCCGATAAAAGAGAACTACCTTATACTACTATAAAAAATCCGCCACTAAAATTATTAATCGATTCCGGTGCAACTAAATCTTTTTTGTCTCCAGAAATAATTGATAAATATTTCGCTGACAATGACGAATATAACTATGACGAAATTAACAATCTCATTAGAACAGATCATTTAAATGACGAAGAAAAAAGAGAAATTCTTAATATGTGTAGGAAATACGCTAATTTCTTTCATAAAGACCAAAATCAGTTAACTTTTACAAACGAAATTAAACATAGAATTTGTACTACTGATGAAATTCCTGTTTATACTAAAAGTTACCCTTACCCATACGTCCATAAAAAAGAAGTTAAACTACAAATTGAAAAAATGTTTGAGCAAAATATAATTAGGCCGAGTAATTTGCCTTGTCATCTCCTATTTGGATCATAGCAAAGAAAGCCGACGCTTCTGGCAAGAAGAAGTGGAGAATCGTCGTGGATTATAGGAAAATCAACGAGAAAACCATTCCTGACAAATATCTAATTCCTCGCATAGATACAGTTCTGGACAAACTTGGTAAATGTAACTATTTTTCAACATTGGACTTAGCATCGGGTTTTCACCTAATCGAGATGCACCCGGACGACAGAAAAAACAGCGTTTACTGTAGAAAATGGACATTACGAGTATTTAAGGATGAGTTATGGCTTAAGAAATGTTCCAGCTACCTTTCAACGCGTAATGGACAACATCCTCAGAGGACTACTAGGAGAAATTTGCTTAGTATATCTCGACGATATAATAATAATTATATAATAATAATATAATATAAAATATTTCTATTGACAGTAAGAATGAACAAAATGATCAACAATATACATCTCTCGATAATGAATCAATTATTGGAAATATTGACGAAACCCCTCAGGTAACAAACGCAGACATAGAAAATATAATTAACGAATTATGTCCAGACAATGACGACGAAACAATACACACTAGTCACGAAAACCCAATATTAGAAATTCCAATTTCAGAAACGCCTATTAATCATTTTCAAAATCAAACATTTCTTAAAATAGTATTTCATTCACCAGCAGTACCAAAAGTTACTAAATTATATTAGAATAAAGCTAAAACCAACGTACAAATTTCAGAAACGAGCTTCGAACCTGAATTTATTAAAATATTTAAAGAATTTACATCAACAAAGAAATTATTTGCTATAAATATTGATCGATTAGATTTAATTCCAAAACTATGTATAACATTGAAAGAAACTTTTAAAAACTCCGCATTCAAACCTATTATTTGTAACAATGTTTTAGAAGATGTAATTGGCCACAATTAGCAGATAGAAATAGTACAAATGCATCATGAACGTAAATATTATTGGCCAAATATCAGAAGTACTGTAACTAGATATATAAATAATTGCGAGCTATGTCAAAAGATGAAGTATGACAGAAATCCCCCAAAACAAAAATTCGAATTAACACCAACACCTAATAAAACTTTTGAAATAGATCACGCAGATGTTTTCACAATTAAAGGACAAAAATTCTTGACAGTTATTGATAGATTTAGTAAATATGCGCAAGCATATCATTTAGTAGGAGTAACCGCAATACATATAGCTAAAGCTTTCATGAGTCTTCTCACTCATTATGGTGCACCCAATGTTAGTAATTGATAGAGGTACCGAATTAAAAAATCATGTTATTGAAGACTTTGCAAAATTACACAAAATTGAACTTCATTATACTACGGCATTGAATCCAAATTCTAATAGCATAATTGAACGTAATCACTAAACTTTAATTGAACATATTAGAATTATACAAGAAACTCATAAAAATCTCAATATCTTAGACCAAATGCCTTATGCAATTTTAGGATACAATAACTCCATTCATAGCGCAACAAAGTTCTAATAGAAATTATTTCAGGACATTTAGATACAAACAACCCTCTTAATATTGACATTAATGAAAAATTGTATTCTAACTACATAACTAAACATAAAAAACTACCGCTGAAATTTATAAAACTTTAAATGAACACATGGCAAATCAAAAATCAAAAAGGTTGGAGAAGACTAACGAATATAGACATGAACCATCAACTTACGACCCAGGTGCATTAGCATATCATAAAACTAATGCTCGTAATAAAATTACTCCTAGATTTAAAGCCAAACCAATAAAACAAAATGAAAAAATCAAAGTTAAAACTTACAAAACAATCTCACCTCGTAATAGCAAACAAAAATTAGTTAGCGCCACTTATCATAAAAGTAACTTAAAAAGGTCACTTGCTATTCAAAAAATTCTACCATTACAGAATCCTCCTATCGCTGGTAGTAGCAAGGCAGGCACAGAAAATTAAAACTGTTAGTTTGGAGTCCAATCCAGGCATATTCCCGTACAAATTAGGAAATGCTAGATTACAATCTACCCATCATTCTTTCATCCATTACTTTGATCTAAACCCTATAGAAACCGAATTACTTCATATAACAAATCAGTTCGAAAATGTTTTGCAGGCAATTGATATCAAAAATCAGGTTTTTGCAAATGAACTTAAATTCTTGATTAATTTAATAAAATATCAAATGAAGCAATGCAAAGGAAAATTAAATTTTGTACACGGCAGTAAAAGAGTAAAGAGAGGAATTTTAAATGGTTTAGGAACAATATTCAAAATCATATCTGGTAACTTAGATGCAGAAGATGGCAAACGTTACGATGATGCCATTGTTTTATTAAGTTCAAATCAAAAAGATATAGCAAATATTTTGAACAAACGAATATCATTAACCAGTCAAATTATAGATGATTATAACTGTAGTATCTCACTAATAAAACAAAGTGAAGAAGAGATAACAGGAAAACTAAATGAGCTAAGTTCTGAACTTGAAAAATTTGTTAATGATTTTTCCTCTTATTTCCCAGCAAAAAATACTCTTCATCAAACACAAGCAGCACTTAAAACCTTAATAGAAATACTAAATAATATTGAAAATTCTATTGCATTAGCAAAATTAAAAACGTTGCATTATACTCGTAGTGTTCTAAAATTTGAACATCTAGAATTTATAGTTAAAACATTACTCAAATATTATCCAATTAATACCCTACTTTTCGGCAGTGATTCTCAAAATTTATTTAAATACTATAACATTTTAACCGTTGATTCTTATTATACTAAAGACAGAATTGTTTTCGTCATTCACTTTCTCTTAGTTAAAACCGAAACTTATACTTATTTTTACCTGTATTCTATTCCCACAAAAAATAACACGGTCCTTATCCCACCTAAGCCTTTTCTGGCAATGCAAGGCAATCAGTACGAGTACGAAGATCAAGAATGTGAAAACATCCACCAACTGTATTTTTGCCCCAACGAAAAACCCATGCTAGATGCCCAATCCGAAGAATGCATCCACCAATTGTTGCTACCAAGAACTGAAGATCAACCGAAATGTGTACCAGTGCCAATTATCATAGAAAACGAAATTATCGAAAGTATGAATTCAGCGCATTACATTGCAGTATTCCCAGAAGAAACGAAAATCAAAACCACTTGTACAAAAACCGATTTCATATCTCTAAAGGGTACATATTTTATAGAACTACCACAGAGCTGTAGCTTCCAAACTCCAAGAAACGTATTCATCAACCACGAAGATGTCATCCCAGGTCAACCTTTACTACTTCCTGAAATAAAGATCGAAAACGAAGGAAGAATTCACTCTGGAAAAATCAAAAATAAAGACATTTCCTTAGACAAAGTTCACCAACTCATAAAAGAAGCAAATCTAATGGAAGAAGTTAGTTTGAGAAACATTCCACACAACTACGCCTATGCTTGGTCTACACCCCTCTACATCGTAATTGCGATCGCACTTCTTGTTGGTGTTTTCAAATGGAAGTCGAGATATAAACGCCAACCCAATGGTCAACGAAGTCACAGCTGATCCAAAACCAAAACCGAGAACTTTCCAAGAAGAAGAAGATGAGTAATCTATCCACACCCTGTATGGATCTCTCTGTGGATGGAGGAATTACATCCTGTATATTGCCGACGTATATATATATATATATATATATATATATATATATATATATATATATATATATTGTAAATATATTTAATTCAGTCTGCATATTATTTTATCTACACATCCTGTTTATACAATTTATATTTTACTGTTATTTTTCAAAGTCGATATTTTGTATTTTTAAGTTAATAAAAGTTTTTAAACGAGTTCGGTCCTGATACCTATACCATACTGGTGCGTTGATATCAGCTCCTATTATTTTAATAATTTAGTAGTGAACATTTATCAAAATTTGTATTTAGTTTGTGTAAGTGAACCAACAATGTTATCAACTTTGAGGAAAACCAGTGAGTTATATTCTTCTTCCCCATAGTTTGATGATATATTCAAATCCATATATATAGTTTTTAAATATCTTATCGCTTGGGCAGCCGGTTCTAATTGCCGGACTGTTCAATAGCGAACAGGACCGCATTTAAACAAATGTCCATTAATATATTATCAACAACAATGAACGTAGAAACGATTGAGTCTTCTGACTACAGAAGTACTCAAACTATAACTCATCCCATCTCTCAACCTACCTACTCACAAGCAGCGTCTAAGAAATTTTACCCATCGAAAGTACTGGCCCTCCTATTTCCATCTTTAGACGGTATGAAATTAGAAGAATATGGCACTAGGCCCCGAAGTTCAACCAAAAAATATACCGTTTGCATCAAGAATTTCAAACAACCGAGTTTGCATATATTTATCAAGTAAATCTACATTAGAAGAATATTTAACAAATGATGGTGAAATATCTATAAATAACGAAATTATATCAGCACGAAGATTGATTACCCCATCAAGTCGAATTTTACTATCAAATGTTTATCCCTCTATTCCCGATAAAACTCTAGAGGCAGAATTAAAAAATATGGGCTTCAATTTGCTATCACCTGTAAGTTCCGTAAGAGCGGGTTTTTCTAAAACAGAATATGGCCATATCGGTAGTTTCCGACGTCAAGTATACTCGACTCCTCTACAAGACGATACAAATATCCCAGATTCATTCCTAGTCACCCATGATAACACTTCCCACCGTATCTTCTTGTCCATCGACGAAATGTCCTGTTTTAAATGTAAACAGCCTGGTCATATAGCATCTCAATGCACAATAATCTCCACTACTCCAATTGAATCACATGCCCCAACTACTGATATTCATAACTCAAATTTATCAACATTGCCATCAGAACCCAAAACATTACCAAATTCACAGGAAAATAGTACTGTATCTCATCCAACATCCTCCTCTAATCCAATTCAACAAATATCTGTACCACTCACTTCGAGTCAAGTTAAAAGAAAATCATCATATCGACAATCTCCAGAAATTGACAATAACACAGAACCTCAATTTGAAAAACCTGTTACCCAGCCTCCAAAAAAAAACAATAAAAAAAAATCCATACAAGAACTACTTAAGCCCACTAAGTCTCTTATCGATGATCCCGACTCTCGTTTTCCTCTTACCTTCGACCAGCTCATTGATCTATTTGATAACTGCTATGGTACACCCAATCCCGAATTGATTGCTCAAAATTACACCAATGACTTGCCAGCACTGTGTAAAATGCTTGAAGAAATATATCCACATATTTCTGATCGCAGTATTAAAATCAGATGCACTAAAATTCGGAAAAAATGTAAGCATGCTTGTAATCCTCAATCTACTGACACTGAAAGCGATTCATCACAGGAAACTTATTGAGAATAAAATATTTCATATCTATTTTTTTTCATTGCGTTCAATAATATAGTGCAGTGGAACATCAACGGCGTATACTCACATCTAGAAATGCTACAAATATTAATATCAGAGCAAAACCCATCAATAATATGTTTACAAGAAACAGATTTCACAAATAATAAGACTTATACACCTAAAAACTTCAACGGGTTTTTTCTGAATAGACAAAACAGGGGACGAGCCACCGGCGGCGTATAAATTTATGTTAAAAAAGGGATAGAATCATGTTTAATTCCATTAGTAACTAATCAAGAAGCAATTGCAGTTCGCATACAAGGCATAACCAAATTAAATATATGTAACATATATCTTCCTTCCAGTAAGGATATTAACATTGAGAGCTTAAGCAATCTTACTGATCAGATTCCTCTTCCTTGACTAATTGTCGGAGATTTCAATGGTTATAATGTATATTGGGGTTCCCTTATAATGACCCACGTGGTAAAATAATATACTACGCAATTGAACAAAATAACTTATCACTCCTAAACGATGGCCGTCCCACACGCTTCAACAGTAATAATGGTAACTTGTCACACATAGATTTAAGCTTCTCCGATTCCAACACAGCACTTAACCTTACTTGGAACGTACTTTCAGATCTTCACGGAAGCGACCATTTTCCAATAATTTTGATAAATAACCGATATAACCAGACATCACGTCACCCTACTAGTAAATGGAAGTTAAAATCTGCAAACTGGGCATTGTATAAAAACTTTGTAGATAACCTTTTAAATCAAACTAACTTTAGCGAAATTGAAAATAGTGAATTATGGAATAAATGTATGTCCATCATCACAAAAGCCGCGGATATAGCGATAGGTGAATCTTCTCTATCTCACAATAGTCCCACCGTACCATGGTGGAATAATGCATGTAAAGAAGCGATACAATTGAGTAAACAAGCATTTAATAAGTATAAAAAACATAATACCTAACAAAATCAACAACAATTTAGAAATCTCAGAGCTAGAGCGCGGTACATAATAAAAAGATCTAAGAAAGAGTCTTGGAATAACTTTGTATCTCGCATAAACATCTCTACGCCTCCCACAGAAATTTGGAATACAATCAGACGAATATCTGGTACCTACTCCAATTTTAATATTACCATACTGACAGAACGAGGACAAGATCTTACGAGTACTCAGGAAATTTCCGATACATTAGCAAACACTTTTGAACAATTTTCCAGTAATACCAATTATGACAGTAAATTCCTTGAGTATAAACATCTCACTAAAAAACTCAATCCCATTCGTACCGATTCCAACAATAATTCTCCCCTTAACACTCCCATTTCGTTGGATGAGTTCTACGAAGCCCTGAAAAAGGTCAACGATAGTAGCCCCGGTCAAGATAATATTCCAACAGCATTCATAAGGAACCTTTCCAACCAAGCCTCAATATTCTTATTAAATATTTTCAATTATTACTGGCTTCAACAACAATTCCCTGATACTTGGAAGGAAACGGCAATAGTACTGATCTTAAAACCAAACTGCCCCAAAAATACTGCTAATTCCTATAGGCCTATCTCCCTTACCTCTTGTGTCTGCAAATTATTAAAAAAATAATTAATAACCGACTCGTTTGGTTCCTGGAATCCAACTCCTTACTAATCAGGAAACAAAACGGTTTTCGAAAAGGACGCTCAACAATTGATAATATAATTGACTTAGAATCCGACATTCACGAAGCATTCCTTAACAAGCAAAAAGTTCTAGCCGTATTTTTTGACATCAAACGTGCATATGATACAGCTTGGGAGCATAATATTTTATTAAAATTAAACGATTAGGGAATAAGTGGAAATATGCTCGCATTCATTAAAAAATATTTACATAAACGATCCTTTCGTGTGAAATTGAACGGGCATTTCTCGAATAACAAAGAATTAGAAAATGGCACCCCTCAAGGCTCGATAATAAGCGTAACACTATTTTTAATCGCAATGAACGATATTTTAAATAATCTTGAAAAACCATTGAAGGGGAAATTATATGCAGATGATTTAGTTTTATATATTAAGAGTAAAAACCTAAACTACATGTACATGTACATGTACATGTACATGCAACAACATATTCGACATCTTGAAACCTGGTCTGAGTCTACAGGATACCAATTCTCCACAGAGAAAAACAAATACATATTTTTTTTCAAAAAATCCATTTTTCTTTAACTCTACACTCAAGTTATACAACAATAATTTGAATCTTTGTGATCATATAAAATATCTCGGTATGATTTGGGATTACAAGCTGACTTGGACAACTCACATTAACGACCTGATTTGTAAAACTCACAAAAGCTCTAATCTGCTCAAAATACTATCTAATAGAAATTAGGGCGCTGATTCAACGACTTTAATACGTATATATCGTTCACTAATTAGATCACGTCTTGATTACGGATGCGTAGCCTACTCGTCAGCGAAAAAAACAGTACTAAATCTTCTAAATCCAGTCCAGAATACTGCGATCAGAATTTGTCTGGGTACATTTCGTTCAAGCCCCTCTGAGACCCTTCTCAGTGAAGCATCCGAAACCCCCCCCCCACCTCCGACAGATTTACCTTAGCCTCTCTTATGCGATCAGTATATCTGCAAATCCCAATCACCCAGTTTATGACAACACCTTCTCTAATCGTTATACGGCTGACTATGAAAAGAGGAAAAGAACAGATCCACCTCTTTATGAAAGAATTAACAGATCCCTCAACCGTCTAAATATATCTATTCCTCCAACGATTCCTCAATTCATTTCCTCCCTCCCTCCCTCCTCTATGGATAATAAAACCACCATTATGCGATACATCGGTGACAAGCTTCGATGAGAACGAAACAAACCATACCCTAATTAGAGGAAAATACCTTGAGAAAATATCTCATTTCCAGCAATATACCCATATCTACACTGATGCATCTAAAATGGATACTGGAGTTGGAGCCGCACTTGTAACACCAAATGCAATAATCAAATTTAGACTACCTCATATTACAACCACTCTAGTTGGAGAACTGTATGCGATATTTCAAGCTCTAGTCCATGCCAATAGAGAAAATTTAAAACATTTGCTCATAGTAACGGATTCATTGAACTCAATTTAAAATTTGCGCCAGACATATCCATCAAATCCAATACTGATACTAATTAAGCAAAAACTATCCCAGCTATACAATTCAGGAGCAGTTATACAGTTTTTATGGGTGCCTTCACACACAGGAATAGAGGAAAATGAGCGAGCCGATACAGCAGCCAAAACTGCAATTCAGGATCCTAATGCCACCGAAGTCACGAGAGCTACGATGTCAGACATCAAAATACATATTAAGGCATCGGTTAACAACGCCTGGCAACTTCAGTGGTCTCAATCTCACGATAAACTTAGAGAAGTGAAAAGAATAGTTAAACCGTCGAGGAGCGTTCCAGAAAATAGGAAGTAACAAATTATCTTGACCCGTCTTCGAATAGGTCACACCCGATTTCCCATGAACATTTAATGTCAAAATCCGAACAATCCCGATGTACAGTGTGTCAATGCCCTTTAACAGTCAAACATGTATTAATAGACTGTTCAAAGTTTTCACAGCAAAGAGTGTCATTTAACATCCCACCTACTATGTACCATTTGCTCGGAGAAGAAGTCAATATGGAAAACTGGATAGCTTATCTACGAACTATTCAGTTTTTGCACAAAATTTGAAAGTTTAATATTATAATCGTTTGTGTTCTTATACCTGTAATACCTGTAGTACTATTTAATATGTATTATTGTAACATTTGGTAGCCCTAGTTAAGTAAAAAAAAAAGTTTTTAAAAACAAAGTTCGTGTAACGAAACATATATTTTGCGCTACTATTTCAAATGAGGTTATATGCGTTCTATGCAAAAATAATCATAGTTTGTATTCATGCTCTGAAGTTAACAACAATGGAAAGATTGAACACTGCGAAGCGTTCAAGGTTATGATGTCACAAATAGTGCGGGCGCTTTTGGTACGGTTAACGATTCTTTCAAATTGCCGTATACACTCACACAGCTAGTCTGTCTACTCCATCACAAATATTACTTTCTACCGCAGTAATTACAGTTTACGATAAATTTAATAACGCACATCAATGTAGAGCTTTACTTGATAGTGGTAGCCAGGTGAATTTTATTTCCGAGAAACAATCAAAACTTTTAAACTTGGACAAACATTCAATTGACATTCCAATCACTGGTGGAATGAAATGCACAACAAAGCTCAATCTTACGTCTCCTTGAAATTCAAATCAAACATTAACGATTTCCAGGAAACAATATCTTGTATTATTTACCGCAAATTACAGATTATCTACCAACTTTGTCCTTACATTCAACAAGGCTAAACATCCCTAAAAACTAACATTGGCAGATCCTAATTTTTATAAACCGACTCCTATAGATTTCCTGATAGGAACTGACACATTCTGAGACCTCTTGAGTATTGTGATGAATATAGCTAGAGTTTCTGTCTTAGTGTTCTATGTTGTGTGTCGGTTAGTTGGGTACTCCTAGAAATAAGATTTTGACAGTTCACTTAAGATGTATTATTGACAATAATTGAAATTAATTTTGTCAGTTTAGTGAAGTTATTAAAAGCTTCTTCAAGTGCATTTTTACTGCAGTAGAACCCATTACAATAGGTTGTGGGCCCAGAGCACAAGAAGAACTAAATATAACGGCTGTTAGCAGACTGAGAAAAGGGTCAACAAATCGATACTAAGTACAAGCAAGGTCAAACTGATAACGTAAAAAAAAGAGGCTGAAGAACCAAGCAAAATGAATTCGTATATGATTCCGGTTTTAGAGGCAAACAATTTTAATAATTGGCTGTTTAGAATAATGGCGATATGTAGGAGAAGGGGATGAAGTGATGCCATAGATCAAACACCACCAGCAGAAACAGCAAGTCAGACCGACAAAGACAACTGAAGCAAAAAGGATGTGAAAGCGCAATCAATCATAGTGTCAGGTATTTCTGATAAACATCTAGACATCATAAAAGAAAGCACAAGTGCAAAGGAACAAATCGAAGAATTGAAGGCTGTCTTTGTAAGAACCTAATCGTTGACTAAATTAGCATTGTGGAGAAAATCGATTAACCAGAAAAACGAAAAAATTGAGAAACTAGAAGATTTATTTTTGAGGTTTGATACCACAATAGGAGAACTGAAAGAGACAGGATCAGTATTAGATAATGGAGACAAAGTATGCCACTTATTTTTATCTCTACCATCGAAATATAGCCATGTAGTGACTGCTTTAGAAACTATAGAAAATGTGAAACTAGATTTTGTGAAACATAGACTACTAGACGAAGAACGCAAACTCAACACACAATTTAACGAAATTGAATCTAGTTTTAAAGCTTCTAGTGGCTGCTACCAATGTGGGAGTCAACAGCATTGGTTTGCAGCATGCCCTAAAAGAGAAAGAGGTAGAGGTGGAGACAATAGACGTCCCAGAGGAGGAAGAAATTACAGGCGCGGCTCGAGAGGAAGTGAACAGAGTAGTAGACAACACATAAATCAAGCCCATGTTACAGAAGAGAATGAGAGTAAAATTCAGCTGTATGCAGCAAATTTATGTTCACAAATTGATGGGAAAATAATATTGGTTTTGGACTCAGGTGCAAGCAATAATACTTGGAGAAATACATGAGCAGTAACAGTAACAATTCATATTGCAAATGGAGAGACATTACAAGCTAATAAAATGGGAACATTGAAAACAGAATATCA
The DNA here is from genome assembly GCA_963921935.1 of Galeruca laticollis. Taxonomy (NCBI): domain Eukaryota; kingdom Metazoa; phylum Arthropoda; class Insecta; order Coleoptera; family Chrysomelidae; genus Galeruca; species Galeruca laticollis. Next base: position 219,049,385 of record OY998175.1, read on the forward strand.
AGGACAAAAGATATAGATAGAATCATTGATAGTTAAGGATTTGGAGCATAACTTATTATCAGCATCAAAACTTACATCAAAGGGACACAAGATTATTGTAGAAAAAAACAAAACAACCATAACTGGGAAGAATTTTTCGTTGACATGCGACTTCAATAAAGGATTGTACTTATTAATAATAGATAAAACAGAAAGGAAAGATAAACTTGAACAGTGCAATATGAGTGTAGAACAAAGTTTATGGCACAGAAGACTGGGTCATTCAGGAAATGACGCCTTGGTACAGTTTCAGTTGCCCACAGAAACTAAAGTGTGCTCAGCCCGCATGGAAGGCAAGGATGCAAGGTGTTCATTTAAAAATTCTAATAAAAGAAGAAATAATCCACACAGATATATATATATATATATATATATATATATATATATATGCGGTCCACTTAATCCAACAGCTTTTGATGGCTCAAGGTACTTCCTAACTATTATTGATGATTATTCACAGTTTGTAGTGGTAAAGACATTGAAAACTAAAAATGAGGCAGACGAAAATTTGATAGACTATATTGAAGAAGCAGAAAGACATAGAGAAGTGAAAGTTAACACAATACGTCTAGATAATAGAGGAGAATTCATTAGACATGTTTTTAAAACATACTGCAAGAAAAAAGTGATGATATTAGAGTATACCATGCCCCATACGCCACAAGAAAACGGGACTGCTGAGAGGATGAACAGAACATTACTTGATAAGATCAGAACAAAAATAATTGAATCACAAATACCCAAATATTTGTGGTGTGAGGCACTAAAATGTTCAGTTTATAAGTAGAATCGCCTACCAACAAGAGCTTTACCAAGAGGAATGACACCATCCCAAATTTGGCACAATAGAAATGACTTGAGTAAACTGAGAGTTTTTGGTTGTAGATCTTGGTACACAGTATTGCCAAAAGGTAACAAGTTGAATGCTAGAGCAAAGAAAGCTGTAATGGTTGGCTATTGCGGTGGAGGATGGAGTTTATCCTGATGAGTAAAAAGTTATAAGATCAAGGGATGTGAAGTTTGATGAATCAGTTATGGAGTATAAAGAAAGAAATAAAACCAAAGATGAAACAATTTCAGATAATGAGAAAGTGAGACATTTTACTGAAGAAGAAATCGAAACACCAGAAATTGAACAGAACCAAACTGAAAGTGACAATGACATGGTTGAAACTAACTTGAATCAAGAAATTACTTCAGAAAGCTCTGAAGAGATAGATCATGATACATCTGAAGTACGAGAAGAGAGAATAACAAGAACAGGAAGAACTGCAAAGATACCATCATATTTAAAAGACTATGATGTTTATGTTGCTTATTATCTTCTTTCTTCAACATATCAAGAACCGAAAACATTTAGAGAAGCCATCGAACAACCAGAATGGCAAGAATGAATCCAAAAGGAACTAAAATCTCATGAAATATTACAGACATGGACAGAAGCAAAATTACCACTGAATTCACAAGCAATTGAGACTAGATGGATTTTTAAGCTAAAAGAAGATGGTACGAGAAAAGCAAGGTTAGTTGCAAAGGGATTTCAAGTTCCCTACGAAGGGAAATAATTTGACTATGCACCAGTTTGTAGAATCTCAACAATAAGGATGATGTTATCAATTGCGATGGAAAGAGACTACATGATCAAACAAATAGATGTTCCAACGGCATTTTTGAATGGCGAGTTAGACAACGAAGTTTTTATCAAAAAATCTGACGGTTTGGCAAGTAAAAGTCGATACCTTAAACTAAACAGAGCATTGTATGGTTTAAGAAACTCTCCAAAATGCTGGAATATAAAATTTTATGAAATTATGACAAAATTACTATTCAATAGATTGGACTACGATTACTGCTTATATGTTAGAGAAAATGTCTACTTAGTTTTATATGTTGACGACGCTCTAATAATAGGAGAAGAAAAACTTGTAGAATTATTAATTCAAAGTCTTTATGATGAATTTAAAGTCAAAAGAATGTTACAAGTTCAAACATTCTTAGGCATGCAAATGCAATTTACAGAAAATGGACTGAAAATACATCAAACAAAAATGATAAACAGACTTTTGAAAGAATTTGACATGGAACAACAAACAACAAACCAAATCCATATCAACTCCAATGGAAGTCAACTTCAATGTATCTCCAGATGAGAAAATCATAGAAAACGTTCCATATAGAAGATTAATTTGTAGTCTGATGTATATTTCACTAACAACGAGACCTGATATATGTCAAAGTGTATCACTGTTGAGCAGATACCTTGATAAACCAACTACTAGTACTTGGAATGCAGCGAAGTGAGTGTTACGTTATCTTAACACTACCAAAGAATTTGAAATGACTTACACGAAAGGAAGGACAGGATTAGTCGGGATGTGGGATGCAGATTGGGCTGGAGACAAGCAAACCAGAAATAGTGTGAGTGGGTTTATAGTGTTCCACAACAATAACCCTATTTCATGGTTTTCGAGGAAGCACACCTGTGTTGCTATTAGCTCCATGGAAGCCGAATATGTGGCAGCGTCCTTAGCAGCACAAGAACTGGTGAATCTTAAAGGAATTTTGAGCGAGTTTGGAAATTTTAGTGAAGTTATTTTGCAATGTGACAACCTAAGCGCCATTGCCACAGTTAAAAATTTTGAAAATTCATAAAGGGGAAAACATATTGAAATAAAATACCATTTTATAAAAGATTTATGTTTGAAGAAGGTATTTATATTGAAGTATGTTTGTTCTTCTGAAAATATTGTCGACATGTTCACGAAGTCTTTATGAAAAGAAAAATTTGGTAATTTTAGAAATAGTATCATTACAGAATAGGTCTTTTGTAGAATCCTAAAAATTTGCTATTCCATTTAACAATTTGAATGTTTGTTTATTATTAAAATTACAACATTAAAATTGAGGGGGCGTGATGAATATAGCTAGAGTTTCTGTCTTAGTGTTCTATGTTGTGTGTCGGATAGTTTTGTACGATTTTGACAGTTCACTTAAGATGTATGATTGACAATAATTAAAATTACGTTTGCCAGTTTAGTAAAGTTGATAAAAGCTTCTTCAAGTGCATTTTCACTGCAGTAGAACCCATTACAACATATTGGTCAAGTCAAATTGTGTGACGGTCTTCCTACGTTGCAAAAAACAACATTGGGATGGTTAGTATCGTGTCCGTTGTACATAAAAGGTGGAGGTAGTATTTCAACAACAACAAACGATTTAGAAACACATTTTGCAAAATTTTGGGAATTAGAGGAGAACCCTAAAACACAATTTTTATCTGACGAGGAAAATTATTGTGAGAAAAATTTCAAAGACACCGTGTGTCGAAACGGTAACGGTCGTTTTGTCGTGACAATATCTTTTAAACAAGATGTCTCTGTTCTCGGCCAGTCCAGAAGCACTGCCACTAATCGATTTTTCAATCTTGAAAGAAAACTTGAAAAAAATACCGATTTGAAATTGCAATACCATCATTTTGTTCATGAATACATTCATCTAGGTAACATGGTTTTAAATGAGGATCAAAATGATGACTCAGGGTTTTTTCTTTCATATCACTGTGTATTAAAAGAAATTTCTTTAACTACAAAGTTGCGGGTAGTGTTCGACGACTCGGCTAAAGCCACATCGGGCATTTCACTCAATGATATTGTTTCGGAGAATGAAAAATGTTTTCGTTACATTATGAAAGGTTACAAATTATATGTAAAAAAAGTATGATGCAAGCAAATCGCCCAAACTGGTATTCTTACCTGAAGGTCCCGGATGATCTTCTGCGGAGTTGCAACACTTCTTGGAATCGATATGGTGGACTGTAGCAGGGGTTCAATGGGTTTTATTAAAGTTCGTGGAACTAGCGCGTTAAATATTAATGACTACGAACGGATCACTTCGACAACTGTTCTGCTTCTCTCTTCTCTGCTTGGAGAACTGGGTTTTTAAATTGAACATAATGTATGTATACCGTATGTCCGCTAGATGTAAAAATACCACCAACCATTTGCCTGAGATTTTAAAATTGACATTTTATTATTAAGTAACCTTACATATTAAATAAAGATCAAACAAATTAAAACAAAACTAATGAATACTTAACAGATATCATGATGGTAGGCCCCAGCATTCAGGATAATCTGCTTCATATTTTATTAAGGCTTCGACTTCCCAATTATGTTTTTAGTGCCGACATAACCAAAATGTACCATCAGGTACTGATAAATGAAAAACAATGTAGCTTTCAAAAAATTTTATGGCGCTTTACATCCGAAAGTGGAATTAATGTGTATGTCCAGCAAACGTTTACTTACGGATTAGCATCTTCAGTTTCTCTTGCGATCAGATTGTTACAAGAAATAGCACACCGTCATAAAATCGAATTTCCCAAAATTTTGGATATTATTTTACATGAATTTTATGTAGACGATCTCCTCACTGGTGCTAACGCTATCGAGGAAATTAATTACATTAAGGATAATATTTCCAAACTTTTATTATGGCTCTTCATTGAGAAAATGGATTTCGAATGCTAAAGACTTGCTTGCTGATTGTGAGCCCGGTATGTTGCATATATGAGACGAGGATCAAAGTAAAACGTTGGGGTTACTTTGGAATCTAACAAATGACGTTTTACAGTACTCAATTAATACTTCCAATCAAAACCTCAAAATCACTAAACGTAAAGTTCTATCATCTACTGCCCAGATCTTTTATCCACTCGGGCTACTGTCACCTTGTAATGACATAAATTCATTACTAGAAAACTCGATTCAAGAAACCAGTTAGCGCCGCGATGACGAGATACCCCACCACAACAGCAGAGCCCCCACGCCAGGATGCGCACGAAGAATCGACGGTAGAAGGGAAAGAGACTTCCACCACTACCACTACGATGGATATAAAAATGCAAACCAACAGACGATAGGACGACTTGGTTTACGGACTCCTGCTCCTCCAAGTTCAGCCGCCTCCAGTGCGAAGCGTAGGTCGAAGGTACTGACTTTAACCTTAAACGCTTTACACTATCCACCGCCGAGTGTTGTATTGATCCCACTTTATACATCATTCATTAGAACGGCCGTTGGTTTCTGGTATTGACGGAAACGAGAACGATTGTTCAAACTGTTTTTCGGTGTGGTACTGACACACTGAAAGCTCTACAGTATCTCCGTAGGGAAGCACCGTTAAGCCGGGTACTGACTTGCTATAAACGATCGCTTTAACTGTTAGTATAATTTCGGTGTGGTAATGACACGCCGTAATAACTACAGTCCCTGCAAGCAGAAGTATTCGTAGAAGCTGGGTACTGACTAGCTACAAACGATACTCTCAAATCTTGAGACAAAAACCGAAAGAGTATTGATCCGCCGGTTGCTCATATACCTGGCTGACTGAACATTCCACAGGACGTAGAGAGTCCCGTACACCGTCGAGTATATCGCCGGAATCGAAATACACACCGCTATAGTTTCACCTACATACTATTCGGACCACCAGTACCTATCAATCGACGAAAGGATACGGACCGTCGAAGCGTGACCTTCAAAATATTCACGTACCGGAGAAATATATAGAATATTGAATTTTAGTTTATTTTTGTCGTTGTAAATGATATTATTTTTTAGAAATAAATCAGTTAATTTGATTGAACTCTGTCTCCTTTGGGCTTACCTGGGCAATACGCATTACAACCTGTTACCATAAAGGCAAAGATCATACTACAAGAACATTGGAAACTTAAATTGTCCTAGAATGAGTCCCTTTCCAGTAACTTACATACAGTTTGGTCTCATTACCAATCACAGTTGCAATACCTTAATTATATAAAAATACTCCGACAAGCATCATCTCCTAATCCTGTTTTCAAGCAGATTCACGGTTTTTGCGATGCATCTCAGACCGCGTATGATGCGTGTGTTTAGATTCGTTGTTGTGATTTTCTGGGCAATTTTACGTATCATTTATATTGTGCAAAAACACGCGTAGCACCGTTAAAGCTCTTGATTATTCCTAGATTGGAATTATCCGGGGCACTTTTACTTGCTGAACTCATTGATAAAGTACGCTTATGCATTTCACAATCCGACAACATTTTTTATTGGTCCGACTCTATGGTATGTATTTCATGGATGAATACTTCCTCACACATATTAAAAACATTCGAGGCTAACCGGGTAGCACAAATTCAGAACCTTTCTAAGACTGAAGTAGGGAAACATGTAAGCACTCACAACAATCCCGCCGACTTACTATCACGCGGATTGGCTGAACTCGACCTGGCAAAATTCGAATTTTGGCGGCCCTCCATGTCTCGTACAACATGAATCCACTTGGCCTTCTTATGACATAAACAACGCTATTTTGACTCCGTCCGAACTACCAGAACTTCGCAATAACCTTGTTACATTCGTTAACGCTACTGATGACTTCATCTCAAATATTCTTGCAATTATCGACTCAAGCTCCTCTATAATGAAATTACATCGCATATTTGCCTGTTTTTTGAGATTTTGAAGTAACATCAGGCATAAGGGAACATTGACAACTACTGAACTTGACGAATCACTTTACTTCCTCATCCAAATTGTACAACGTCATTATTTTTCTGACGAATATCACAAAGTATCGCGTTCTGAGCCAGTACATAAAAAGATAAAACTTTTGAGCATGAACCCATTTTATGATGGAGTGAATAAAGTTATTCGTGTAGGTGGTCGATTGAGTGAATCCGACTTTGATTATTTGAAGAAATATCCAGTGATTCTTCCTTCAAATGGCCACCTGACTATGTTAATTGTCTGACAAGAACATATTAGGATCTTGCACGCTGGTCCTCAAGCCCTTCTGGATTCGATCAGGGAAAGGTTTTGGCCACTATCCGGTCGCAATCTGGTGAAAATGGTCATGCACTACTGCGTACGATGTTTTAGATGCAAGTCCAAAACACAAGAATCTATAATGGGAGACCTTAGGCTATAACGAGTCACCCCTATGCGGGACCATACCAACTCCGTGACAGAAAAGGTAGAAACTTCAAAACTTTCAAAGTATATGTAGCACTATTTGTTTGTTTCGCCAATAATGCTATACATTTAGAGATCGTTAGTGATCTCACATCTGAATGTTTCTTGGCATCTCAGAGTCGTTTCATCGCTAAGCGGGGTAAATGTACAAAAATCTACTCCGATAATGGTACCACATTTGTCGGTGCTAACAACTAGATGAAATCTTTTTTTCGATTTCTCCAGAACTAACATTACTGAACAACCCTCAACCGAGGATGTTCAATGGCATTTTATCACTCCTAACGCAGCACATTTTGCTGGTATTTGGGAAGCTGGCGTCAAATCTACCAAATACCATTTGAAAAGTGTACTCGGTAACGCTTCTACTACCTTTGAAGAATTCAGTTCTATTTTATGTCAAATAGAGGCGTGTCTCAACTCTCGACCACTCTATCCAATGTCAACCGATCCCAATGATACAAATCCTCTTACCTCAGCACATTTCCTGATTGGAGAAAGTCTGATGGCGTTACCAGAACCCAACCTATTGGACATCAAAGTAAATCATCTTTCAAGAATCGAAAGAGTACAACGAATAACTCAACAGTTTTGGTCTCGATGGAGCAAGGAGTTTGTATCCCATTTGCAGACTCGAGCGAAGTGGAAAACAAACCACCCGCAGCTAATTAAAATCGGTCTCTTGGTACTCATCAAGGAGGATGGTCTACCACCCTTAGAATGGAAGTTGGGCAGAATTTCTAAAGTCCAAAAAGGTGCTGATGACATCATACGATCTGTGACCATCATAACGTCAACCAGTGAACTAAAACGCCCAGTGGTCAAAATCTGCGTCCTCCAAACCAACAATAAATCTACGTTGAAACCTCCAAACCAACAATAAATCTACATTGAAACCCTGGAGTGTTTCAAGGCGGGGGTCATGTTATACTCAATATGACCCTAACCGCATCCACCTACACCGATCGTTAGCAACAAGCCGTAGAGGGTAGCGAGGAGGCACCAGGCTAGGGACACTGCAGATCGTGCCATCTATAGAGCCTGTCGAGTAACTAAAATTGGTAGATAATTCCAAAAAATTAACGAAAACTGTAATGTCGCTGGTAATCAAATTTTATTGATTTTTATTACAGCGTATGCGCGATATCATATTGCTCGTCCCCAAATGTTATGTTATACTGTTATCATTTCTTAGTTGAAGAGTAGAGGTAATTACAAGGTTACGGTATTTTCATGTATTTTTTAATTGCTATAGTGTAATATTTATCTGTTGTTTCGTTGCTTTATTGTTATTAATTGAAAAGACAATGTCGAAGTGTATTCTGAAGGAGTCTAATAAGTGGTTTACTCGGTAAGTTTTATTAAAAAAATTTGAACATTTTTTCTTTCACAATTAACAACCATTATCTCTATTTTTATAAAACACAGAATTTTTACTAATTTAATCGACAACTTTAGAAATCAGGGTTGTTTTTTACATTAGCTGAACTGAAAATTGCTGCATTAATAAAGTAGGTAAATATTTCTTTTTACAGTTTTGTTCCTCCAACCCAGGAAGATAAAATTAATATGGCTGAAAAGCTGTGGTAATAAATCATTAAATTTGTCGACGAGGAAACGATGGAGGATATTATCCCTTCATTTTCAAAAACAGTGTTTCTTTAGATTTGAGAAAGACGAAAGGAGGTTATTAAGACAGTTTGATTTGCCTTCCCATATGAGTGGAAATTAACAAAAATTGATGGTAAGTTTTATTGTATTCAATTTAGCATGCTATAATTTTGGACATTTTAAAATGTAAATTGAGTGAATGAAAACACGAGTACTGAGTGTTTAATTTTATTAAAATTCCAGCTAAGCGCTTTCAGCAATTAGGGCATTCTGAAAGCTCACGTAAGAAAAAAACATACAGAAGGTGTCAAAAAACATCAAACCCTGTAACTGCTACATACAATGAAATAAAATTATTGATGTTAAATCATTTTTTAATTAAAATTTGTTGAAATATCTCTATAAAGAGCGTGTACAATTGTAATTCACATAACGAAACGTCTAATTTGAAATTATCAACTAAATGATATAAGTGTACACCCTCTTTATAGGGTAATTCTAACAAATTTTACTTAAATAATGATTTAACATCAAACACTTTATTTCATTGTATGTACATGTACCCGCTGTACGTTTTTCTCTTGTCGACAGCTTTGAGAATGACCTAATGGCTAAAAGCGCTTACCTGGAATTTTAATAAAATGACACACTCAGTACTCGTCTCTTCATACACTCAATTTATATCTAGTGTGTACACCATACTTAGACAACTTCATTTTAAAATGTACCCATTGAAGAAATAATAATCTGGATTTTATTTTATGTTATAGCTATTACCTCCACCAGCTATGTGATGGAAGGTATTGACCCTTTGCCGATTTTCATATATAGCCCATGGTATGACAATTTATGGGAAATGAAAGTGAGTATTAACTTTTGTTGAGGCATTACGTCTAAGTATTTGGTCTAGCGGTAACCAAAATTCCAAAATATCCAATAAAGACAAAAATAGTTAAAAACTAAAAAAAATCGAAAATTCCTCAAAAAATCGAAAGCTCCAAAAAAATGAATTCAAAAAAACCAAAAAAATTCAAATTCAACATTCAAATATGTTTTTTGGCTTAATACAAAAACATGTGTAAACTTATTATTTCAATAGTAAGCGCATTTTGTTTTCTTCTGTTGACATAAATTTTCAAACATATTTGTGTGTTTACTTCTTTATTGCTGTTATTTTGTGTGTTTACTTGTAGAACCTCAACCAGAAATGAGAAAGGACTTCCACGAGAAGGTGGGATTTTTAAAAGCCCCTAAGAAACATTTTAACAATCATAGACTGCCAGGAGCTGCAGAGTAACTTAAACTGCCTTATGCGATGGTTTCATAAGAACGGAATGCTTTTAAATGTGGAAATATACAAATTTGCAATATACTAGGTTTAAGCTTGTGATATAGACCTATTTAATACTTCCAGTAAAGAAATAAAAATGTGTTTCAAGTGGAAATGAAATGTTAGATATATTATTTTAAATGTTGTACAGTTAGAAGTGCTGTTTAGCATTCTTATATGTAATTACTTGGCACTTTGTATTTACAGAGCTGGGCAGTATTCAACAACTTTTCCTTTAAAAATATTTTAATTACTTTTGTTCTCACATTCACAGTAATTATACTTAAATGCTTTCTTTCGCAGAAAGTTGCCAAAAATAGTAGTTAACTACTCATTACTAACACTTTCATTGATTAAGTAATTAGCAGTTATACTCCAGCAGTTCGTCAAGCTCTGTGTGTTTATACGAATGTAATTTTAAATAAATAAATTAATATATACTTAGCATAAATGATTTTCTACATTTATCTTCACTTAACATCATTTAAAAATATAATGATACTCCGATCTAGAATGTATGTTACTCAAATTATTTTTTAATTATTGCATTGTTTTTACATTATAGTTTATTTATTGCCATTCTGTTTGTTTAGAAAAGTACTTTGTGAACAAAATTATTTGTGTTATAACAAAATAAATAAACTGTTTATATGATTACTGTTTTATTTTTTCCAATGTAATTAACCATTTATAGTCCATCATTTGATATTTCATCTAATTTAACTCAACATAATCATTATTGAGTTAAATTGAATGAAATGTCAAATGATGGACTATAAATGGTTCTTTTGAAATAAAATCATTAAAATACAGTAAATTTGAATATACCGCCAAAACATAAAATTACAGAAATCTTTCCAACATCATAAAATTGTTTAGTCGACAGGCTCTTTAGATGGCGCCACAATCAGTGTCTCATCTATCTGTGGGTTATCTGTGGGAGGCACAGCGACTGTCACAAAGGACAGCAGTCCATGAATATCGACGTTACGTTACACATATTTTTATTTTGTAAATATTAACGATCCTTTGTAATCACTTGATAATTATATAATTAACGTTTGTTACGTGAATTTCTTAAAATTATTCACCTGTATCAACCAATACATATTTTTAAACTTGATCTTCAACTGTTCAGCTTTCCTTTTAACATGTGTCTTCCATTTAAGTTTGATGTCCAGATTCAAAACCAAGTATTTTGCTATTTTTAATAGAACCAATACCGTTATTGATATTAATTTGAAGGTAATTTATTCTCTTGTTAGTTAATATGGACTGAATTATCTCCATTGAATTTTATTCGCCATATTTATGAACCAGTGTTCTGTTGTTAACTGCATGCCGTAGATTTGTCGTTGTTTCTTCTATAGTTACCCCCACTGCTAAAGCTCCTGTGTTATCATCAAATGTGGCTAATATTACGTTTTCTCGCTCTGGAATGTCAGATGTGAACAAAAGGTACAGTACTGGCTCAACATCGCCGCCTTGTGGGACTCCTGTGTTCATTGGTTTCAGCTCAGAGAACTCATTTTCCATTTTAACTCTGTTTTCTAAGTATGGCTGCAAAATTTCCGCCAGTTGTAGAGGAAATATTTCGTATTTGATTATTAGGGGTTCCTGCCATTCTTTGTCGAACGCTTTAGAGATATCGAGAAATAATGCTGAGCGAATTTTATCGTCTTCCAATAATTTCTCTATTTTATTTATTATCCGATGGATCTGTTCTACGGTAGAATGTGTATCACGAAATCCAAATTTGTGTAGTGGGATAATGTTTTTTGTGCAATTATATGGTTCATTCTTCTTAGCAGCAATTTCCCAAATACCTTTGAGATTACGGGTAGTACTTTTCCTAGTTTAGATATAATCATTAGCTTCTCTGTTTTTTCATAGGATGGGAACATATTTGAGCCTGACAGATGCATTATCCAATGTAGTAGGCTTCACAACAGCATCCCTGGGCATTTTTTTAATATCTCATCACCAATCAAGTCAACGCCGATAGCTTTTTTTGAGTTGAGGTTATTCTTGATTAATGTATGAACTTCTTTTGCTGTAGCCAATAATATGTTCTCAGATTGATTGTCTTCCTGTTCATCGTCTACATGAGTTTCTTCTGGATTTGGTTGAAAGATATTTTCTAAATAGTAAGCGAAAGCGTCCACTTTCTGTTTAGGATTTCTTGCCCACGTGTCGTTCTCTTTTCGTATAGGAGGTATATTTAGAATTGGCTTATTTATCTTTTTGGTCGCCTTCTGAAGGGAGTAATCAGTGCATTGATCATCCGTTAGTTCACTCAGGATAATAATAAAACCATTGATAGCTAAGATGAAAAGGTATATATGTGTATAAGGAAAGTTGAATTAACATCTGGTTAAATAAACAAAACTGGCAATTAAGTGGCGCCATATAGGATAATTGTGCCTATGTTCAACCTCATAGGTCTTAATAGGTTACAGTGATCCAAAATAAGCCACAATAGGTAATTAGTCTCCCCTGTTTATTTACATTTTTGTAAAGAAATTCGTTTTAAATTTTCTATCTGTGTTAATTTATTGTAATGTATTTCTTCTCGCTGTTTATACATTGGTTTTATTAGTTATGTAATTCTAATATTATTTGTTAATAAACATATATAATAATAATAATAATAATAAAGGTATTTGTATTTTTTATTTTTGTGGTTTCTCTTTACAGTTGTTGTGTAATCCTTTTCAATTTATTTTTATTCACTGCTATACGTGTCCTTTGCCATCTCTTCCTGGCATTTTTTTTCATTAATTAAGTCTCTTATATTTTTGGATTCAGCTAATTTTTTTCATTTACTGCTGTTTAAAAGCTTCTGGGCGAGGCTGTGTTCCACCAGGTTCTCCAGCTCCTTTATTGGTGGTGATTTGGCTGCATCTGAAGAGAGGTATACGGATGCCAATGTTAACACTTTCTTTTGACCTTTCTGCGCACATTTAACCTTCACTACCGTTGGGACGAAGGTCGAAAAGTGCATCAGTGAGTAGGTCTTCATAAATTACAAGGAAAAAAAGTAATTGTAATTATTAATTACTTTTTACTAGAAATTACCCAGCTCTGTCTTTCTGTAGATATTCCAAACGTCCTGTTAATCCTCTTCCTATTCTCGATTGTCCCTCCCCTTTTGAAGCTGATATTTGTATAATCTGGTTATTAGATGCATGTTGGCATACTCTGCTAATATTCGTCCGGACTTTCTGCAGCTGGTCTCACGGAATAATTTGTTTGTTCGAGTTATTTTTGGGAGATATAGCATATGCCTCGGTCTACTCTACTTGTTTGTATTTACTTGATTTTCCGAATTAATTGATTCTCTTTCGGGTACACTCCTATGATGTAAATTGGCATCGGTTCTCTGTCTCCGTATATGGAGCAAATTTGGATGATTTTCCAGATCCTTTCCTCTTGGGTTTTGTTAGTAACTCTTAGATTTTTAATCTTTTAACAACAATTCCATAATAACTATAATTGCCATTTATCGGTAGTAACTTCTATATAATTTCATTTTATTTTAGATGTGTTAACTGGAGAAATTAAATTTCCATGCACGGGTTCCATAATTAATTCAAGAATCATTTTGACAGCCGCCCATTGTGCTTTAGCTAAAGCAGAAAATTTTAAACTGTGAGTATAAGTTATACTTTCAAAGGTTTATCGTACCATTTAAACAGCAATTTTTACTATTGTCTACTCGGAAGCTGTCTTTGAAGAAGCGCTGAAATATCGTCATGAAGGTGTTAAAGTTGGTGGAGAAGTCATTAACAACATTAGGTACGCTGATAATACTGCTATAATGGCAGAAAGCCTCGAAGACCTCCAAACACTACTAAATGCAGTAAACAATGCATGCAAGGAAAAGGGTTTAAGTGTCAACAAGAAAACAAAGTGGATGGTTGTCGGTAAAATTAATATTGAGTATCCAAAATCAAAATTAGGTGATAAAATTCTGGACAGAGAACAACACTTTAGGTATTTGGGTAGCTGGATGGACTGTAGAGTTGAAAGCGATGAAGAAATCTCAACCAGAATAGAACTGGCACGTAAAAGATTCACTAGCTGGCGTTCTGTACTATTTAATAGAAGTCTTTCGATTAACATCCGTCTAAGAGTATTATAGTGCTACGTTTGGTCTGTTTTGCTCGATGGATGTGAAACCTGGAGACTAAAAGTTAAGCACCCGAAAATTAAATTTACATTAGAAATTGAAGAAAATAGCTCAATCAATTTTCTTGATTTAAAAATTCAAAGAGTTAATGATTATTCAATTTACCGAAAACCAACACAGACTGATGTGACAATTCCATTCAATTCTAACCACCCTGTCTCACACAGACTAGCAGCATATAATTCAATGATACATAGAGCTTTTTCAGTTCCTATGAACAAATGTAATTTTGATAGAGAGATTAATACAATTAGACAAATAGCAACATCTAACGGTTATCCATTGGATATGATAAATAAACTAATTAGTAAAAAAGAGAAAAAAGTGGCATTACAACTAATATATCCTAAACAAGCTCATGAAATTAAAACTTATAAAACCATCACATTTGCAGGAAATATTTCTAATAATATTTCAAAGATAATATCTTCAGCAACGAATGCAACAATTTCTTTTAAAACAGAAAGTAACGTTAGTACAAAATTGTTAAATGTAAAAACAAAAATACCACTATTAAAGAAGTCAGGTATATATAAACTCAAATGTCCAGAATGTAATGCTGTCTATTTGGGTCAGACCCTTAGGAATTTTGAAATACGATACAGTGAGCACTTACGAGCTTACAGATTAAAACAACCAGATAAATCTCACTACGCAAAACATCTACTTGACACCAATCATTCATTGACACCTAACACAGAACTAGAAGTGCTGCATATTTGTGAAAAGAAACAAGAACTGGATTTCCTTGAAGAACTGGAAATTAGAAGACATTTAAGAAACCCACAATATGAAGTTGTCAATGAACAGTTAAATCTAGGGAATTCTCCACTAATAAACTGTCTTCTTAAGTGATAATTGTAAAGATCAGCAGATATAGTTTTCCTGGTTTTCTATATCATTGCACAGTTATACTGATCTTAATTGGAAAAATGATATCCAGGATATCACCATAGGGCTAATAATATCTAAGCTTCAATATTTGTAATATCACATCTTCTTCTCTTTTCTATAAACATATATTAAGCCAATCACAAGTTAGGTTACTTCTTGGTCTAGCCAAAAATATAACTACTAAACATCAGATAGGCATAAAATGAAATGTAACTTCTGTCATTCTGACGATGATATTGATTTATCGAAACAATTGTCAATTTTTTAGAATTTTCAATAACTTGTATTATATTGTGGAATTAACTAGAGACCTTGAGTTTCATTTAAAAACACTAAAATAAGGAACGTCGAATAAGTACTTTGAACATATAATGAGGGTGCATAAATATCACATGCTCCAATTAATTATCCAGCATAAAATAGAAGGAAAGCGATGGATTGGCAGAAAACAGCTTCCTTGGCTTAGTAATATTAGACATTGGACAAGTCGAACAGTCGAAGAATTGTTTCATGTAGCTACCGATTGAGAAGATTTCCAACAAATTGTCAACTCGATGATAACCAACGCCTGAACGCTTGATGATAGCCAACGTTTGATAACAAGCATGGCAAACAAAGAAGAAGACCCAACCGTCATTTACTACATCATGACTGTCGAATCATGTTTCGCCAAGAAAAATAATGGGTCTATTAGAACGTCTGATGTCTTTTATTTTACGCAAATCATCTTACCGCCATTGTATTAAAGTGATATCCAAAGGTTAAAAAAAGGATTAAGAAGTACGGGGGATAAATGATACTCTTAATTATAAAAAGTTTTATGATATAAGGGAATTTGGTCCACATTCGGCATATTGAAATTAAAGAGAGAAAAGTGAGCAAATGATTCAAAACTTAAATATTTTTTAATAAACTAAGATCTATAGGAAACCTATAATGAGCAGCAAAGTATCTGTTGTAACAGTGTAAGTTGACTTTTTATTTTCTTTTATTTCATTTGATAAACAGCCGAAAGTAGCCCACTGAGGGGGTACTTTCAGCTGTGTGCAGGAGAATATTCGGCTATACGTTGAAAAAAATATTGACGTCGTTAAGGTGTGAGCAAATAGAGAAACCACGTTAGATATGTAGATATATCTAGGTAGAGGTACCAATGAACACCTATCTTACATTAATATTGGAAAAGTTGACATTAAATTTGAACATACTCATGGTTCTTGCAGTTCTATGGCTGGAAGAGGAGGGAAAAACAGCTACAATGTCATGTTTCTGCAATATTGATATGTCCTCGACAGTTGGAAATAGGAAGCTGTTGGTATGGCATTTACGGGGCATAAACTTGATTTCAAACTCCTCATCTTGGAGAGAAGTTATGTGACCAACATAAAAAAAATGTTTTTCTTGGAAACCAAAAATTTCCCACATTAATAAAAGTCTCACTGTCAGCTATGAATTTCAAGTCTTCTAAATCTTCTTCGTCCTCCGACGACCGATCTTGCAAAAGATCTTCAGTGCTTTACTCGCTTGATGTAGACATTTTTCGTTTTTCACCCAATGCGATCAAGTCTTTTTTAAAAGAAGGTAGATCGTCCATTCTCAAGTCTTTTTGACGGATGCCTTTTTCCGCTTCAAACTCAGTTTTCTCTTTCGTTCTGCTTATAAGCTTTGCCTTTTTTCGTATTCCGGCGTGTCTGTATAGATTGTTGATTTCACTTTTCTCCTCTCTATCCAGGTTATCCCCATAGCCGTGCCCGGGGGGGTCGGATGGAGGAGGCTGGAAGTGATCCACCCCTAATCTTCCATGCGAGTTTTCTGGGAGGGGGTTGCCATACCCGACACGGCGCCTCCCAGTGGCTCATAGGGTGTCTCCACGAGGAGTCATCGGTCATGGTTCCTGCGCTCTTTAAGAGCTGTGAGGGAAGCACGACTGACCAACTTCTGGAATAGGTGATGAATAGGAACGATTCGTTCTGAATAATCGCCCGCAGATCAAAGGGGATAGAGGAGTAAACCCGACTAAAAATCATCGTCGCCGACCTCCCCGTCTTTGCTGATCATCTATCAGTCAAGGGTAGGTAAAGTCACTTTCTATAGGACTGTCATGTCCTTTTCACAACATTAACATTCATGGATCATCGATAGGCACGAACGAAAATTAAGTCACTTGATTTAAGAAGCTTGAGGAAATCAATCATTGAAAATTATGAAAACGCACAAAATGAAAATGAAGATCAAAAGTGAGATCTGCAGAACAATCTGAGGTAATAGGGTGAGCCTAAACGTTCTATAATTGCAAAAGAATGTGATACCTTACAAATTCAAATCATTTTGTAGTGTTATCGTGTTATTTTTGTTTTTAGATACATAGTTCGTATCGGTGAGTATATGACCAACACGAACATCGATTGTGGTGAAGAATTTTGTGGTTTACCTACTCAAGACCTATCAATCAGTCACGTAGTCGTACACCCTGGTTACAAGAAAGAAACTTTCGAAAATAACATCGCTTTACTCGTTCTAAGGACTGCAATGAACTTCACAGGTAACTCAATAAGCTATACACTCGTGTAAACCTTTATTTTTACGTTTAGAAAGTCTCATGGAATCTCGTATGCGCATCTTATGTCAAAAGTACAAAAATCGGATTTTTGTTAATATATATCTGCTTATGAATCATTAAAAAAGTATAGTGATGAATAATCTGCATTGTTTATGAATTTATAGATCATATTTAAGATTTTTCATTTATGAACTATATAAATATACAGTGGTTAGACACAGGTTGCGCCGCATAAATGCTTTCTAGATTCACTTTTGGGGTGGATTGATCCCCGTAACTTCAGTATTCTCTCGCTTACTTCTCTCCCTAGACTCCTTTCCTTAGTTTTTTCTCTCATCTAACGATTCTGTTCATTCTTAAATACTCCTCTACTTCTTCCAGCCACTTAGATCTGGGACTTCCTTGCCTTCAACTTCCCAATATATCATTGAGCAAACTAATGCGCTCTCTAGTCCTCTACACATATTCGAGCTGTTTTATTTTTTGCCTCTTTATTCTCTTTACTATATCTTTCTGTTAGTATTTCATTCCATTGCCTGTATTCATTGTCTTCAACTTTTATTGGCTCTACGATTATTCTCAGTCGTTTTCCTTCCAATCTCCTCAATTTCTCTTCTCTTTTTGTCATTGTCATCGTCTCTGCTTTATACATTATCATAGGTCTTATCATTGTATTGTTAATTTAGTGGCAGTTATTATTAGTTTGCTTTCTGGTAGTTTTTGATTGGCATATTACGCCTTGTTAGCTGCCAATTACTTTTTCATCTACTTCTGATCTTAGTTCTGGATTAGTGCTGATCCTCCGTAAAATCTATTCACAGGTTGTGGAGACAACTTGCTACCACAAGCGAACAGCAGAAGCAACAACACTAATAATGGCTTCTACCTCTTTAAAACAACAGCATGAGAAAGTTCTACAAGGCGGAAGTTGTAACAATCTTAGACCTTGTCACCTAATGTAACAATTTTGTCCTTATTGTTTAGTTTTGTATTTCCTTTTTTTCTGCAGCGTGCTGTCACCAGTGCCGTAGGGCACAATAGAGCCGGACATCCTCTGTTGAAGAACCTCGGGGGAGGGTGGTTTCCTGTCTCGAGCGGAAGTGTATTCGTGGGCCCTCTTGGGCTTATACGATGTGCAAAGCCTGAGTTTGTGAGGTTCGTCGTGTTGTCCAGCTGCCTGCACGTCCCCAGGGTTCAATCCACCTATCTCGGTTAGAGGGATTTGTTGGGTCTAAAGGAAACAGTTCGAGTAGATAACATGTATATTACGAACAAATGAATCTAAGGAAAGAAAAAACAATGACTTAACTCTGATGCCTACGTTATATGATATAATTCAATAATAATGTTAGTTGTCCGGCACTCAAATAAAACTCACGAGGGTGCCTAAATATATTCGCCCTCTCTTTCAGTTATCGTACGGCAAGGACAACGAAGATCATTCATCAGAGAAAGTGGTCAGGGTTTGCTTAAGAAAAAAAAACGATCTAGCGTCTCCTTACTAACATTTAACGCCTTGACCCAGCTAACAGTTACTTCTGTGGCTTCCATAACCTTTGAAATCACGAAATGAAAAAAATAGCTGAATTCTTATACCGGCCTTTCTGCTGATCGAGTGGAAAACTTCGTTGCCTGACAAAGTTCGACTAAATACTAAAATCTTGTTGCTCAATCGAATATAATTTCTGTTACAATTAAATATATTTCATGGACTGATATTGAAAATATTTCTCCCTGATTACAGAGTGAACAAACAATTAGCCTAGATAAATATCTCGGGATAAAAAATTAGAAAGCAATAATTGATATTAACTTTTGAGAATGTGATCGGAGTAATTTACCTGTCTCCGGTTTATGGGGGAAGTACCCCTCGCAAAAATTCCTTGAATAAAGTTTTATAGTGGTAAGAGAAAGAACAATTTCTGAAGCATAATCTCTCTGATTACGGTAGTATACGGTTCAAGCTTCAGTAGTACACTTATATGGCCAGTATGAATAGTCAGACACACAAAACAAAACAAAATCAATATCAATATGATTTTCCCAAAAAAACAAGAGAATAAAAGATTGCCAGGTTCAGAAACTTATGGTTTGGAGAATCTTGGTCGAATGTCACAAAAGAAAAGAGATTAGCTCTGATAAGCTATCTCCGTTTCCAACACTTCGCGGCAATCACTAGAAATCACTGTCAAAACGCGGGCCGTTTTAAATAGGAGTACCAGATGGTACTGTCGCTGTCCGATTCTCCTCTCCTCGTCCAATTTCCTTCTATTTATTTCCATTATTTTTGGGACGAGTTAGTTATTCAAAACATCAAACGTAGCTGTGTTTTTGTGCGTCATTTACTTGTCCTCGCTTTTATGTTTTCTATTTTCGTAATTGTAGGTTAACTTTAATTAAATTTCTCTATGCTAAGTTGCATAATTCATCTGTATTTTCATGATTCAAAACATCGATGTTTTTTTATGTCGATTTCTTTGCGTGACGACCTTGTGGTACATGTTGTTTTTTCGTAATTGTTTAATTAACTTTTTTTAGCTCTGCTAACGAAACTAAGTCGCATTTTTTATATTTAATTCAACTTATATTTGATTTGAAGAAAATTATATATATATATATATATATATATATATATATATATATATATATATATATATATATATATATATATATATATATATATATATATATATATATTTATATATATATATATATATATATAGGGTGTACCTAAATTCTCTTGCCATATTTGTGCTTATTACATTCTGGAAATTATAACTGGCAAAACTGCCACTTCAGAAATTCAAACTAATTTCAAAACTATATAATCTATGTAGACGAAGCAATGTACAGAGACTTACTCAACCATCAGTCACTCCCAAACTTACACAGAGGAAATCCAATATAAAGTTACATTCCCAACGACTCCGACATACATCCGATAATTATAAAAAATCCATTAAACATCTAATTCATAAATCTAATAATAACCGATATATTAAGTACGGATCTGATTATAAAATCTGTCTAGTTAATCGTCGACATCAACAGATAAAACGATTCGCAAATAAATATCCTATAAACTATTTCTATGTACGAGACAGTAATAAAACCTGATTTTTGAAGCAAAACTTAGTACGGTCATTGTATATATTATTACAAAAAATCAAAATATATTCTAAAATTTTTATACCGGAGTCTGAGATATTACAAGTTTTCGATCTTTTATCACCATAAGCTATACAGAATAATAGAAAAAGGTTTGGACAGGCAAAATCCCTGTGTATTAAAAATTACATAGCCGTATTAGAATTTCAAAAAGAAAAGTGTGAACACGAAATTCACTAGAATTGCTAGATTTAGGTGTAACGCTAATGAAGATCATATCAAAAGAATCAGGAAACTGAATAGATAATGAAGTAGTGAGAAATCCATCATGACTGTGTACAAAGTTTTCAGATCAGAGTCTTTAACATTCATACCACCGAAGCAAATAATTTTTAACCAATTGAAATACAAAGAAAAAAAATATAATGTGAGAAAAAATGTAACCACACGAACCACATTGTCCCGACCAGGGTACACATCGATAACTTTGGCAAGTTCCCAATTCAGTGGAGGCGTTTGTTAATCTTTAAATAAAACTAAACCATCTTTAACATTATGAGGTGAATGTTGGGTCCATTTATATCTCTCATGGAGAGAATGAATATATTCTTGCGACCAACGCTTCCAAAAGTCACTCCGCATACGTTGCAGCAATTGCCATCGATTCAATCTATTTAAAGATAAATGTGTTAGATCTACTTCGGGAATAGGACTAGTGAGCGGCTCAAGAATTAAAAAGTGCCGGCGTAGGAGGTTGTGTATCATTTGGATCGCTATTAATCTCACACAACGGGCGTGAGTTCTAAAGTGCTTCGATCTGAGACAACAGGGTGTAAAATTCTTCAAAGAATAGTATCTGAGTACCTAAGACTCTATAAAAATGAGTTTTAAATGATTTTACTCCCGCCTCGGCGAGGCCATTAAAATGTGGACTACCTGGGGGGTTGAAATTCCAAGAAATGGACAATTTCTGCGCGGTAGTTTTAGCCATGTCAAGGAGTTCATTATTAGCACCCTTAAAATTTGTGCCTTGGTCGCTGGTAATGGTGAGACATTTTCCACGCCGGGCGATAAAGCGTCTAAAGTCGGCTAAGAAAGTTTCAGAACTTAAATCTGAAGTAGCTTCTAAATGAATAGTCTTTGTGGATGTGCAAACAAAAACACAAACATAACCATGTAGCTGAATCCGGGAAATATAACTGGAACCTACAAGGCGCGGAATTTTAATATTAGCCAAATTCGGCATCTCTATCAAGATATCCTTTGAAGGAGGATCATCCCAGGAAGCCTTGGATTCCCATAGATGTTGTAAGAGACGTTTTGCTAGTAGAAGACATGGTGAAATAAATCCAAGGGGGTCAAAAACTCGACTTATTTCAGACAGGATGTTATTCAGGACATCTCACAGATGAATCCTATTGATATTAAGCTCACAGTAAGTAGCCAGTATAACGGATGCTATGGTACTTGAAGTACGACATTTTTGGAGAAAGTTCAGTCTGTTAGCACGATACAGCCTCCGGGGTATATACAAGTTACCAATTTTATGATTGTATATTATTCAGGGCGTCTCAAAGGTGAACCCTATTGATATTTGGCTCACAATATCCTGTACACCGGATGCTATGGTACTTGAAGTACGACATTTGTGTCATTTTTGGAGAATTTTTAGTTTGTTCGCACGATACAGCCTCCAGCGTGTATACATATGACCCTTTTTATGATTGAATATTGTTCAGGGCGCCTTATAGATGAAACTTATTGATTTTTGGCTCACCAGAGCCAGTATAACGGGTGCTATGGTACCTGAGGTGCCACATTTTTTGTCGTTTTTGGAGAAATTTCAGGTTGTGTATACAAGTGGCCAATTTTATAATTGGATATTTTTCAAGGTGTCTCATTCAAGCTGCCACACAGATGTACTCTATTGATTTTCAGCTGACTATAGCGAGTACAGCCGGTCCTATAAATCCAGATATACTGCAGTTTTGGTTACTTTTGGACAAATTTCGATTTGTTAACACGATACATCCCCCAAAGTGTATATAAGTGACAATTTTATGATAGAATATTACTCAGGGCATCTTACAGATGCGGAAAAGTTACTTTTAATTTTTAAAACCGTTTATTTTAAATACTGTATAGGAAAATGAGATAAAAGTGGTGGAAAATTCAATTCTCTGCAATTTTTATAATAAATCCAATAAGCATTGAAACAATAGGAATCAAGATATATCCAAGAAACTGATTTTGGTAATCTATGATCTTGAATATCTCAAAGAGTGCACACGACATTTTGTGCGACTTTTGTTTTGTTTTGTTTAGAACAACAAAATAGAGGTTTATCTATATCTGCAGCTTATTATCTTTGATTCAAAGGGTAAACTCCTACTATTATTGAACTAACGAAAATTTCTTAGTGATAGAGACTCTTTAGCTTATTGGTAAACAGTAATTTCATTGATGTTTCTCATATTTTTGTATTCAAACATATAAAGGTATGAAAACAATTTGAATCGCATGAATTGTTAACAAAAATGTTTCATTTTCTCACGCGTTGTCAAATAATCAGACATGAAATTAACAATGTAACAATAATAGAATCAGACATGGTATTTTATCTTCGTTTATAATGTGGTAATTATGAAGTTTTAGCGATGTTTGTGAAAAGTTCATTCGCCTAGCCAGTATTGTTTACCGTGTATAGTGTAACATATTAGGTGCTTTCTTACGCCAATAAAATCATGATCCAAACGTGTTATGACGCGTTTGGATTCAAAACAATGTTTTCTCTTATAAGTCGACTTTGTATCAAATTTGAATCGTGTTCATGACCCCCTTTCCCCTCTGAATCTGTCTTTTTTTTTATTTATGCGTATTGAACAGGAAAACCTAACCTATATTTTGAAAGTTTTTGTTTTATGATGGGATGGTTTTGATTTAAGCTTAGAACATAAAGTAGTAAGGAAAGATTCTTTCGTCAAGGATAGTAAACCGGGATGGTTATCCAAAGTGGCCGTCGCACAATAGTCTATACCAGTGGCCTCGTATATTCAATTTGGATAAAAAGATTTCCAGAAAATGAAATTAATATTTTTTCGAGTAAATAATTTATCAAAACATCCAATGAATGGCATTACAGGCATTAAAGTTGGTAATATACAAATTCAAATAATTTTGGATAGCAGTCGAATGTAGGTTGATTATTGGATTAATACAAATAAAAAACGATAGTACATTAAAAAATTTATTTACACTAAATCATACATTTAAATTGTTATTTACAATACATTATTAACCTTTGAACTGAATGAGTTTCGTACAAACCTGTCTAATTTTTTCTAGTGCTGGGCGATGTTTATCGATGATTTTAAAACATCGATGTATTGTTACCGATATTCGATGTTTTGACATCGATGTCAACTGTCCGCAACATCGATGTTAACATCGATGTATGGTATCGATGTTATTTCGATGTCAAAATATGCTTACGATCTCGATTTAACTAGCAATGTATTTTAACTGATTTGGCGTTCCTGGTCCTATAACCGGGGAATCACTCGCATCGTCATTTTTTGCTTTTATCTGCGTCCGTGATATAATTTGTTTGTTTATTGTACCGTTCCGATTCTCAAACAAACCGTTAATCGTTAAGTACATATATTTCATTTGCTATATTTGATATTAATATTCTTACGATGTAAGTTGCCGCTGAAGAGTGATTTATGGCCGTATTTCAGAAAAGCTGATAATAATAAAAATATTGCCATTTGTCGATTTTGTTCAAAAAACATTAAAACCTGTGGTAATACTTCAATTTTAAAATGTCATATACAGGCAGTGCATAAAGAGATTTAAAAAAACGAATAATGATCCCACATAAAGAAAACCAAAAAGGTAATTAATCTGAACATGTTTATGCTATACCATCAACAAGTAAAGGACCAATGGAAAATGTACAAGTAGATACAGATACAGATTCTATGAGGATGATAACTCGGATACTTTTTATTAATGCTCTGTGCGTAAATAGCAAAAAATCATGCTTAAGAGTTTTTCTTAAATGTCCAGAATGTAATGCTGTCTATTTGGGTCAGACCCTTCGAAATTTTGAAATCAGATACAGTGAACACTTACGAGCATGCAGATTGAAACAAACAGGTAAATTCCACTACGCAAAACATCTACTTGACACCAATCATTCATTGATACCTAACACAGAACTAGAAGTACTACATATTTGTGATAAGAAACAAAAACGGGATTTCCTTGAAGAATTGGAAACTAGAAGACACTTAAGAAACCCACAATATGAAGTCGTCAATGAACAGATAAATCTAGGGAGTTCTCCACTTTTAAACTGTTTTCTCAAGTGATAATTGTAAAGATCAGCAGATATAGTTTTCCTGGTTTTCTATATCATTGCACAGTTATACTGATTGGGAAAAAAGATATCCAGGATATCCCCATAGGGCTAATAATATCTAATCTTTAATATTTGTAATATCATATCTTCTTCTTTTTCCTATTAACATATATTAAGTCAATTACAAGGTAGGTCACTTCTTGGTCTAGCCAAAAATAATTATTAAACATAAGGTAGGCATTAAATGAAATGTAACTTCTGTCATTCTGACGATGATATTTAATATCGAAACAATTGTCAATTTCTTAGAGTTTTTAACATTTTTTAAATATTTTATTGTGGAATTATCTAGAAACAGTAAGTTCCATTTAAAACACTGCATTAATTATGTTATTTATATTGAGAGACTATTAGAGTAAGCAGTCAATTTGTTCTTTTTTTAATCTACTTTGTAAACTACTTCTTGGTCTAGCCAAAAATAATTATTAAACATAAGGTAGGCATTAAATGAAATGTAACTTCTGTCATTCTGACGATGATATTTAATATCGAAGCAATTGTCAATTTCTTAGAGTTTTTAACATTTTTTAAATATTTTATTGTGGAATTATCTAGAAACAGTAAGTTCCATTTAAAACACTGCATTAATTATGTTATTTATATTGAGAGACTATTAGAGTAAGCAGTCAATTTGTTCTTTTTTTAATCTACTTTGTAAACTACTTTGTAATATATGAAAATTTCTCAAATTTCCACGTTTATTTTTAATCTATTGGATGACATGACATAAAAATCAAACATTGATGATTTGTAAACATCGATGTTTTGCTGTCGATGTTTTCCTTTATTCGATGGTTGCCTACGATGTTAGTATCGATGTTGAACATCGATGTTTGGTATCGATGTCCCAGCACTAATTTTTTCTACATTACTTGTAACATTTTCACAAATAAATTGAATTCTTGTGTTAAAACATATTTGGCATACACTTTTAATTAATAAAATTTTATGGCTATCAATAGGATTGTTGTCATAAGGAATCATTTTAACAAAAATATCTTCATAAATAATCACCAGACAACATATTTTCTTGATATTAATTTTATTAGTTTCGTTCGTCTCTAGTTCCAAATATTTTTCAAAAGAGGAACGTATGTTAATTACATCCTCACTAGGATACGTTAGCCAACCTTTTTGTTTTATAAGTAATTAGGGAATACAAAATGTCTGGTTTATTTCCCTGCAAAACATCAATGCATTGTTTGCATTTCAGGGAGGCCTGTAATTTTTTCGTAACGAAACCCGGTATATATTCAATTATCTCAATATTCTATTGGGAAAGATTATTATACTGAAACATATAATCATGATCATTTAAAAAATATGGGATATGGTCCCAATTTTCAATATAATCAGCAATTGTACCTCCATCACTCTCATTAATAATGTCTAGGGCTGCTTAATTTTTACTTACATTTAAAATATTGATTTGTTTTAATGGAACACAATTGCCAGCACTATGTTCCCGTACTTCGGCGTGTATTAAAATATTTTTATATGCAGATGTAAATTGTCTGCAGGTTGGGTTCTTGTTTTAGCCCCCTGTTGATCTTATTGTACCAAAAAATAATTCCGAGTAGTTGTAGCAACATTTGTACATTAGGATAAACGTTAATATTTTATTAAATTCCACATATTTCTGAAATATATTTATTAATCAATCAAATCCCAACAACAAACCCAAAATCCAGTTTTTCCCTTTGAATCCAGAATACAGACGATATTCCCTAATTTTGAATTTTTTAAGTATTTTGATAATTTTCTATAAAATTCTTTTATATTTTGACAATTTTTTGAACAAACAGCCTTTTATATTCAAATTCATCCATTGATTTTGAATTTAAAATGTCATTAGTTAATAATTCAAAATGTACTGTTTCTCTGCAATTTTTAAATTCTCCTAGTTTTAAAATTTCACAACAAAAAAGCAGCGCAACAGATTTGCTTAATAACTGAGTAGCTAAAATCATTTTAATTTTTTGTTTAAAAAATGTATGTGCCCTTTTCTTAATTTATTGCCTAGATGTAGCCCTTCAGTATCTTGAAAGGTATTTAACTTAGTTGGATAACTAAAATCTACAATATCGCCATCGATATCAATAAATCGTTTGACATCATCAAAGTAATTTCTCACTAATTCAACCATATGAGGGGGATCCAAGTGTGCAAAATATTTTTTATTGTTGTGTGTGATTTAGCATGAGCCACGTGGGTCCGGGTTCAGGGCGGCAAATTTTTAGCTGATGTGATAAACAAAACCGTGAAACTATTTTTTTTCAAGCCCAATATTCAGGTCGGGGAACCTTCTACTTCCTTAAATATTGCTGCCGACGTCAATGTTTCAAGACTCGACGAGAGAGTGTATGATGTAGACACAAAACAGGATGACATTCCTCACGCAAATAATGAACAAAAGGAAGTTTCGGAATCTAAAGCTTCCAATCCTGGTGAAACTGATAATTCTAAACCTAGTAATGATCCAGTATACTGGGAAGTAAACGACTGCATTAGAGAATACTTTGTAAAACACGGATACATGCAAAATAATGATTCTGATTTTGAAGAATCAAAATCGGAGTACCTCGTAAAAAATAGGCTCCTGTCAAAACCATTGTTTCAAAGACAACTCGCTAATGGAGACATAGTTAGCAGAGACTTTTGTGTATTTTCCTAGTCAGAGGTCGGTGTTTTGTGGTCCGTGCAAATTATTTTGTAAATCTTCTATTCAGTTCATAGTCATGGAGGGTTCAGTGACTAAAAACACGGTTAACAACGTATAAAAGATCTTGAAAATTCAAGTTCTCATCTCGATAGCTTATTGACGTAAAAACAGACAGTTGCTGAAAGTGGGTCGATTAATAAGCTACTTATTTCTCAATTTGAGGAAGAGATCAACTATTGGAGAGCAGTTATGCATAAGGTTGTTTGTATTATAAAACAACTGGCATGAAGAGGTCTTGCTTTTAGGGGAGATGACGAAGTATTGATCCGTTTTTAAAATCACACTTTGAATAATACGGAAACCCAGGTCAAGGAAGGTCATCGTACCTTTCCTCAACAGTGTGTGAAGAATTAATTGAATTGATAGGTAGAAGAGATCTTGACACAATCTTTAAGAAACTGAAAAAATCAAAATATGTTTCAATCATTGTTGATTCCACTCCCGATTCTACCCATAGCGACCATTTATCATTCATTTTTGAGGGATGTAAATGAAAAGGATTTCTTGAAGAACGGTTTGTCGGTTTCTAAAAAAATCAAGGCCATATAGGTGTGCATGTGAATCAGTACTTGACTTTTTAAATATTTGCGGTCCAGATATTTAGAACTGCCGTAGCCAGTCATTTGACAAAGCCTCAAATATTCCGGGAATTTATTCCGGCCTACAAGCGAGACTGAAAGAAGTCAACCCTTTGATGTTTAATATGCCTTGTTCAGCCCATTCTTCAAATTTGGTTGAATACAGTGCAGCAGAGTGCTGTCTCATATCTAGGCAGTTTTTTTATTTATTACAATCGCTTAATCTTCCTCTACTCACAGGTGGAATGAAGTTGAGTCATATTTTAATCGACAGGATAAAAACCTGTCTCTAAGTAACTGAGTATTACTAGATGGTCGGCGAGAGATTGAGCATGCAAAAGCCTAAACCGAGAAACTGAACCTATTACAAAGGCATTAAAAAGCATGCTTGATAGCGAAGAAGAGAGTGCGATTACCAAAAGTGAAGCCAAAGGACTTTTGAACCAGCTCTTTACAAATGAAACTACAATTATGACTGCCTTTTGGGGAGAGGTTTTACACGAGTTTATCGCTGTAAGTGAAAATATAATGTGAACATAGCTGTAACTCTGTACAGTTCGCTTAACGCTTTTGTCAGTGAGTTAAGAGAAACCTTCAATTTATTTGAGTCTGAAGGAGAGAATAAAATAAGGTTGATACAAGATAATGGTGAACTTCAGGCTGAATGTGTCATAGGTCGGCTAACGAGATTGCGGAGAAGAAAGAAGTTTTTTGACGTAAGTGATTCTTCTGATTCTATTCTGAAGAAGAAAAAGAGTCCGCGGAAGAAAGCGTGAATGGCAAACTCAAAGAAAGCTATACACTAATAAATGGAAATCTTCTGTCAGAGTTGAACAATAGAGTTTTTACAAAGAATTTCTAAACATATTCTCATTCTTGTCAAACCTCTGTCACTTAAGTGCTACTGAAATTACGTCTGCTGCAACGTCTTATCATGAATTATACTCAACGGTTATTGAATCTCCTTCTTTCGTTGTTGAATATCACCATTTGAAAGTTTGTTGTGCAAAGAAAATACATCCAGTACCGAATTAATGTCGCTGTCACAATCGAACGGATATATTTTGTCAAAAAATCTCCAGGACTTATCACCAAATGTAAGTGTAGCTCCAAAAATGTTTTTTTGTATACCAGCCAGCAAATATGCAGCAGAACGTTCATTTTCTAATCTTTCACGGATGAAGAATTATTTGAGATCAACTGTTGGACAGGAGGTTAATTAACTTAACTGTTTTAGCCATAGAAAACGACTTGACGTGTTAGCTTGACTTTAATGATGTCTTAAGTAAAACATGTTTTCTTGCATAGGTGGCTGTGATTTCAAATCCTAATATTGTTTTCAATTCTAAACAACTTTTCTAAATAAACTTTTCTGATAAGGTTGAAAATAAGGATAGTTTATTTTTCATCAATATTCCTATTTTTTGTTCTCCACTATCCACCGTTTGAAAATTTAGAATTTGGGCAACTCAAATACCACTTTTGTGCAATGCACCAATTTAAATGGATATTAAAATTTTCTGACCAATGGATAATAAAAAACTTCTCCTTATGGTGCAGAATTTTCGAAACTCAGTGTATATGCTTCCTTGTTCAGAATCTCCAATCTAAACAAAAGGCAACTTGTAAACTATTATTACAATAGAACTGAGAAGCTGTTAACCAGTCTATCACCACTTACAGTTCTCTTCTCTTTGCTTTGTGTTCAATATTTTAACAAATCAATTAATACATTTTCAGTAACTGCTCAACCAATATGTCTACCAGAATCTTGGTCAGTGACTAGCAACAACGCGCTACTTGTTGGATGGGGTAAAATAGCTGGGCAAACATGTGAGTATCAGGTGAATTCATTTTCCTAGAATGGTAACTATATCTATAAACAACTAGTGAAACGTCACTATGTGGATATACGAAGACTTCTAAACAGTAATTTCAGTTTATTGAAAGACCCTGTACAGAAAACTGAAGATTTTTCTGCATTGGAGAAGTTTCAGTCCATGCTGATTCCGTCTCCGTTTATATATAAGCTCTACCACTACTGTTCTTCCGCTGAAGTTTAAAACTGATAGGCGGACGGGCGGACGAATGGACGAATTATTCGTTGACTCATATTTAAAAGTCTAGAAACAATAAGTATTGAATTATATTATACACAATTTTAATATCAAATGATGCGTAATTGAAAGTACGGGTCAAAATTCATCAAGTTGATGGTTATTTTATAATAAGTAGTGAGACACTGAATGAATTTTCGGCTTTGCATATTTTATATCAATTTCATTCACCGACTGAATAAAATAGACAACCGGAGTTTGACGTAAATCTATGGCAGATTAGGGGTTACTTTCCATACAAACTTTTGACAGCGTTTATTCTATTTATAAGAAAATTTCTAGTCTAGAAGCTATTTTGTTATTTTTATAACCATACTTATATACAGTACTTTTTGAATATTACTTATATTTGGAAGAAATCCACAAAACACGTTTTGTTGTCATATTCTAAAATTGGGAGAATAATAACCTGACTTTATAAAATATACTGTATATGAATCTTATTTAAATGATATTTAACAGTACATTACAGCACCTATTTTGAAATATACTTACATAACAACAAAATAAAACCATTTTTCAATAATAATTCACAGGATACGCAAATCACAAAATCAACAAACTTTGTTTGGAAAATAGACTGACTGACTGACCAAACCCAACAATATGGCCGATTTAGCTCATCACTCCGGTTTTCTATTACAAAAAATTTAAGACAACAAGGAAGATGAACTGCTCATGTATGTCAGTATAAACTCAACAATATTTGTAAATATACTTTTAGATGCTTTTCCTAAGCAACAAGTGCTACATTTGCCAATCATAAGCATTCAACAATGCGTTCAAGTATATGGCGAGACTTTACCAGTCACAGATGATCAGCTTTGTGCAGGGGGAGAAGCAGGAAATGATGCCTGTAGTGGATTTGGTGGAGCACCTTTATTAGTTAGGCATGGCAATACCCACTACCAGGTAGGAATATATTTAAAAATCACCAGGGAATATAATTGAAATCATTCATTTACTCGCCACAGTTGTTCTAAATCAGTGGTTTCCAACCTTTTTTCAAGGCGTTAAGTAATACCTCAACCAGTTTTAATCTATCCCGTATCACCTAGACTTTCTGGTAACTATATACAATTATAAGGATCTAGGTGAGTGATTCAATATTTGAGAAAGCCGTCCGTATTCAATATTCCAGTAGCAATTGCAGTTTTAAGTTATGGCTATGATAAATAATTTTGTTCATAACAAATGGAAATGAAAACAAACACTTTTCGAGTAACATTATTTAAATAAAAAACTATAATTTTTACTACAATCTGGGCTATCCAAATTCGCTAATTGCGTGTTTATGAGTAACTTAGAGCTATTATTACAACGTTTGCAACTTCTTCAATTTTCACTACGTTACACCTCTTCAACTTTTTCAACTGTTGTATTTTTCTCATCTTTTGCAACTCGTACAACTTCTTTTTTCAACTGTTCCAACTTCTTCAGTTTTTATAGCGTTTTTATTCTATACACTTTTTGCACATTTACAACTTTTACACCATTCACAACTCTTCTAACTTCTACAACGTATACACCTCTTACAACTTCTACAACTCTTACAACTCTTACAACTCTTACAACTCTTACAACTCTTGCAACCCTTACAACCCTTACAACCCTTACAACTCTAACAACCCTTACAACTCTTTCAACTCTTACAATTCTTACAACTCTTACAACCCTTACAACTCTTGCAACTCTTACAACTATTACAACTATTACAACTATGACAACTATTACAACTAGTACAACTATTACAACTATTACAACTCTTACAACCCTTACAACTCTTACAACGCTTACAACTCTTTCAGCTCTTACAACTCTTACAACTCTTACAACTCTTACAACACTTACAATTCTTACAACTCTTACAACTCTGTAACGCTCTTGCGTCGCTACGTATCGGATTGGCGCCTTGACTACAGGTGACGGGTTGCCACGGGCGCCAGTTTATTATAGTGGTATGCTCTACTCGCTCCGGGCAGTGTCAGTGAAGAAATAAAGTACTCCAGGGGTTACTTATGGTGGTGTCAAGAGTGTTGCGGCCAGTCGGGCAGATTTTACTTGCTTTCCTGGGTTCGTAACCTGGGTATTTGCTACTTATAGTCCTTACCTTATGCGGAGACTAGCGGTGGGTGGAGTTGAGAAAGAGAAACCAGACGTTAGCTATTTACAATGAGTTTCATTCGGCTAAAGAAAAACAATCAGACCATTGAACATCAGAAAAATTAGAATTAATTATATCAGGCAATTAGACTCAATTATACCATCAGACCATTAATTATGGGGCGTGAATACTCAACCCTCCAAGTAATAGTGTTTCCCCAGACAGGCGGCTCACGATACAGTCACGGCTACCACTATGACGTGAATACTCAGCCCCCTATCAGCTACTTTTCTATAAGTCGGATGGCTGAAGGCCTAAACGCGACCACTACTGGGACGTGAATACTCAGCCCCCTAGTAGCAGTTCAGACTACCTCGGGTTGAGCGGGTGGAAACCGTATACCCTAAAATGAAATAACTTACTGACTTAACACGGTTTTCCGGTCGGTCGAACGATCTATGTCAGCTCTGAAACAGAGCTAATACTTACCAGAATATCGACTAAATAGTAAGTCCCCACCAAGGTGTGGACCGGTTTAATTCAATACCCACCTATACTAAGATCCGTGCGACTCCTACGATGGCTGGTATCAAACTGATTCTATCCAAAAATTTACTTCTATTTGGTACGGCTGATTAAGTATACGTCGGTGTGTGTACAAATTTGAATTGAAACTCAAATTCCCACTGTAAATTCTTACTTTGTATTCACCCTGTATATCAAAATTCATATATTCCACATACATCTTAAATAAAAATATAATCCCCTTCATTTATATAATATTTCTTTAACTACACAAAATTTCAATTCTCAAGTACTTTTCACACAAAAAAACACAGATAACCATTGCCTTATCTTATGTTACATCTCCACTCACTGCATACTTCAAAGCCTTCAATATCCTATCGCGTCATAAAAACTGCTTAGAGAAGATACAACAACAATTTCTTTTATTCACAATAAATGCGTGCCTCTGCTTATATTTTCAACAGTTGTATGACGGTTATATTTTAAATCCTTATCCTCCATTGGCTACACTCTCACATGAGTCTCCTTGTCACCACCCATTTTGAACGACCTATAAATAGGTATTAGACCCTATTTTACTTCACTTCCCAGTCAACTTTTCCATTCAAACTTCGTACATAATGGTACTCTCATTATAATATAATACCGGCGTTTTCTACCGGTACAACATTTTAACATTCATTAACTTTCATTCATTTATATCAGATCATGTGATAGAGTGATTCAACATATAGATAAAAATCAGGGAACTTCTTAATTGTTCAGCAAGTAGAACAACATGTAATTGCCGCTAATATATACAACAAGTGAAAGTGATATAATAGTTTAATTTATTAAACCATCCAAATCCTACATAAATACACGTAATTAATTCAGTGGAGACACTGGTGGTCCTTCGAGTTAATAAAGTTTAAATTAAAGTGTTTGAAGACTTCCCGTAATATTACTATCTTAAAAACAAAAATGAGATTGTAATACAGTGTGTTATCACAATTATTGAAGTAAATGTCGGTGGCTTACTATTGATATTAAATATACACACCGTTCACGGAAATGCATTCAGAAAATAAATTTATTTAGATTATACTAGAGGTTTGTGCTTTTGCCTGGCTTTAAGAATGTAACTTCGTTACTACCCTTACAACTCTTCCAACTTTGAGATACCCCTGGAGGATATTGATCACTTGATTATGAGTATACCTAGAGGCAATGGGTAATGTGTAAAAAATTGTGCAGATTCAACCCTGTTTTATTATCTCTTTTTGTATTTGAGATAATAATATTACGGGTCTTTATTTAAAACTTCATTTAACTCGAGGGTCCTTGTTTAACACTGAATTATTTATGTATGTTTATGTATGATTAGGATGGTTTAATAAATTAAACTAGTATATCACTATCACTTGTGTATAGAAATGTAGCCATAAGCGAGGAGGAAGATGATAGCCGACCTAGATGCATAATCAGCAAATAGAATGTTATAAATTAAGTTTACTCATATTTTTTAACGGCTTTTTGTAGTAAGATCTTTATTATACATGTTCTGTTAATAAAATCTATTTTTGCTATTAAAATTCCAGTAAGTGTATTTTTTGAAAATAAAATTATTTTTTAAAAGTCACAAAGTGCTCCGAACTACATTTCTATATATTAACGGGAATTACATGTTGTTCAATTGCTGAACAATTAAGAAGTTCACTGATTTTTATCTATATGTTGTTTCACTTTATCACATGATCTGATATAGATGAATGAAAGTTAATGAATGTTAAAATGATATACCGGTGGAAAACGCCGGTATTATATTATAATAAGAGTACCATATGTACGAAGGTTGACTGGAAAAGTGAGTAAAAATAGGGTATTATTCCTATCCATAGTTCGTCAAATAGGGTGGGAAAAAGGAGAATCGTGTGAGGATTTGACCAATGGGAGAAGAGAGTTTGAAATTTAACGGCCGTTCAAAACGGTTGATGAGTGTAAGCAATGAGCTTTTTCTTATAGGAAAAAATGTTTGTTTGTTGCGGTTGAGAAATGTTTTTGCGGTAGTTTTTATGACGCTATAATAAACGGAAAGCTTTGATGTATGCAGTGAGTGGAGATGTAACATGAGGTAAGGCAATGGTTATCTGTGTTTTTTTGAAAGGGACTTGAAATGAAATTTTGTGTAGTTATAGAAATATTATATTTTTATTCAAGATGTATGTGGGATATATGAATTTTGGTATACAGGGTGAATACAAAGTAAGAATTCACAGTAGGAATTTAAGTTTTAAGTCAAATTCGTACAAACCCATTATTAAAGTTGATGAGCAGAAACTGAAATTATACTCACCCGATTGGAGTGAAATTTTAATAGTTTATATACTACGAACTCCCTGATATGTATGGCATATGCCATATATTTCTATGTTACTGAGTGTATTATATCTAATGTTGAGGACAACCTATATGAAAATTCTCTGAAAAATGAGAAATGTGAGATTATGTAGATCGAATATTATCGAGTTTCTTATTTTACTATTTTTTTGTTGATTGTTATTTTACATTTCGTTATTTGAAATTATATTACTGTTATTTTAGGTTGGCATACTTTCCTTTGGATCAGATCAATGTGGAAGTGCAGGAATACCTAGTGTATACACAAATATTAAAAAATACATCAACTGGATTAGAGAAAATATGCAGTTACCATAATAATAGTTTACTGTTCCTAACATTAGTAGTACATCTAATACATTTTGTAAATTATCTTTTATAGAAAATTATACTATTCAGTACTTATAAGTAGATACAGTAGAAACAGTGCAGCTTTTCCATCACGTGACTTAGTTGACGATATTATTCAACACATACTATATTGTTACTGTCTTCTTCTAATAATAAAAGAGCGAAACTCAATAAATGTGTTTGTCGCATTGTTTTGATTAAGATGCATATGGTTGATGTCGTATCAATCACGTGATGGAAAAGACTCAGCGTTTCTACTGTATATATGTTGAATATTACATCTGCCTTCTAAAAACTGACCACGTGACAGCGTGATGTTGCCGCATGTTGTGAGAAAATCAAAAAACAGCTTGTCCACTATTTCTCAAAACTAACTTTTCGAAAATTCATCTGAAATATAGTCGAGAAAACCACGGTAACGACAGATTTTTTCGTATAAAAAATTCAAAGTATACAGATGCGACCGACAACTGCTAATGATAATAGGTACCTATAAAAAGGTAATCCCTCAACAATACCAGCGGAACTTTGCTAACACCTAAGTCGCCACCTACGACCGTAGGCGTTATCGTCAGCTCTCGCGGAGATGGTAGGGGTTCAAAATTGTGTTCAAATAAAAGTAATGATCTTAATAAGTGCGCCAGGTAAGTTTGCTCCGGGGCAACTACCTTATTTTCATCCAACACATCTAAACTAACGAAATAGGTGCCAATACAAAAAGAATAAAAGTCGTGAATATCTTAACTACGTTTATTCGACAGCAGCGGTAGTCAATAATGCAAGTGAAATAACTAAAAGTCATGAGCGATAGTAAGCAATTAGAAAAAAATGAGCAATTATGGAACCCAGATAATGTTGCACAAGAAAAAAAATAGTAGCTGTTCCCAAATAGAAAGCGTAAATCAAACAATACCAGTTCAATCTAGAAAAAATCGATAAAGCATCTACGAGCATATACTTGAGTTTACAGACTAATTATAAGTTATAAATTATTGGTTAAAATTATTAGTTATAGTTAAACAAAGTTCAAGTAACTCTATAGTTACGAAACTACTAACCAATTTACTACAGGCGATATTAATGCATGCTTTCAAAAAAAACAATGTCGCTTGTGCTCAGGCGCATGCGCAATAGTAGTTTGTACAACAAGTGCGCAAAGCGTCACTTTTTCCACGAGCGCACAAGTTTTTGGCACGAGCCGTAAGGCGCAAATCCAGCGAGTGGGAAAAGTACTTTGCGTACGAGTTGTACACAATATTTTTTCTACAACTACGTTTATTAATTAACGAAAAAAGTAACTTATATATGAATTTTATTTAACTTAAACATAACGAATTTAAGAAATGAACTCAGAATATAGAAAAATTAGTTAAAAGTTGATAGTAAAATTGGAACAATTTCGAATTGTTATGTCTGGTATATTATCTATTTCTGATGATAAGTTATCGTTAATGTTTGTCAACGAAGATGTTGATGCTTGTTTTTCATTAGGAATAATATTCGAAGCCCCAGGTATAATAGATTTTTCAATTTTTTTGGCAATATCAATTTTGTTTGATATCGAGTCGTCAATATATCCTTCCGCCACTGTATTTGAGCGCCATCCACCATGTCGCTTCAATGTTAATAAGTCTTCGCCTGAATTTGCTAAAATTGTAGCTGAAGATCGTATACAATTTAGAGTTAGATAATTTTAAATATTCTGCAATTTGTTTAGGCATATTTCCGAATTTATTTATGCCCACTACTTGCCGCGTGCATTTTCCGTGTTGGTAATTAAGAAATAACCTCTTCTCATTTGTATTTTGTGGATGCAGACGTGCATATTTTTTGTATAAATCATAGAATTTTCCAACTACAGTAAATGTACGTGGTATTTTTGTCTTAGTTATTGGAATAGTAACCAATAAAAGGCTTCGTGTAAATCTTTTACGTTATCAATAGTTAATTTCTATAATTCTTCCCTTCGACATGCTCCGGCTAATCAAAAAGCCATGACAACCTACAAGTAAATTTGTGATTGAAATCAAAATTTTAATTTAGTTCCAAAATTAAAGTAAAAAGATTAAATAACTTGCAAATATATAAGAAAGTCGACAGGATTTGAACCCGGGCCTCTTCGTTTCAATGCTGATGTGTTTTCCACTAATCTATCGCGGCAACAATTATAAAATACTGTATTTAGGTTTTTCCGCTGCTTTATTTTATTTCAAATTTTTTATTTGGATTTTTCTATATTAAGCAGTACATTGGTTACTAGATAATAATAGATTGAATAACTAAATATAATCTTTAAAATTATGACTTACTTTGACGAGTAGATAGATATTGTCTGGCGCTTCTTCTTAAAATTTATGGATTTCAGCAGATGTCAATGCAAAGGATTTTTTTTGTCAGTTTTTTTCGTTTTTCTTTTTTAAATATGCTCGAAGTTTTGTATACTATGACATATCTATGTTATGTTTGATACTTATGAGGCTCCTTATCATTGAATATATAGACCACAGTGTGGACGGTTTAAAGTTTGCAGAAATTTCTTGAAAATAAGCCAACAAAACATTTTCTGAGAATGATTTAATATTGTTTATTTCCCTCCAGTTCATAAATTTGCTGTATTGTTTTTGATATTTGTTTTTAGAAACTTCAGGTAACAAATTTTCGATTGTATTTTGAGCCTTTTCGATAATATCTGGAAGAGTATTCTCAATATCGGAATTCGACAACTCGAAAGATAAATTATGATCTTGGTTCATAGTTCCTAAAATAATGAGTAATAAATTAATTTGTTTATAATCTATAATCAATAAACTTAAATACATAAGCTAAAAAATAGTTTACTTACAGAATTTTTAGCTTAAATTTAAAATTTGAACACCCAGAAATCCACTATAAAGTATTGTCAAAAGAATTTGACATTGGCATTTCCGTGGGCAAAGTGACATTTCCGTGCGGAAAAGTACCATAACGTGTACTTTTCCCACACTTTACATTATTACTTTTCTAACGGTTGTCAAACTAATTAAGAAAAGGCTTGCTTTGCGCATAAAAATTTGTGTAGAAAAGCGTGTTTTGCATAGTAGTTGTAGAAAAAATCTATGTAATCACCGCTATGTGGAGTAATATTTTAATTTATTAGAAAAGAACTCCGTAGCATTAATGAACGTTTAACAATTAATAAAAGTATACACCCTAAAACGCAGAAATAATTAAACACCTATATGTTTATTTCTTGGAATTAAGAGTTTCTTTTGATAGATTAGTTTAATCAAATGAAGAATTGACCGTACTATGCTTGGTAATAAAAGAAAATAATGACGAAGTAAGCTACTGATTCCTCGTGTACAACTTCCAATCTTTGGAACACTACTCCAAATAGTAAGAGCTGTATGCCAAGAGTAACAGGCCCTTACAGGATCCCTAAAGAAAATATTTTATTTAGTCAGGTATTCAAAAGACAACAACAAAAATTATAATTTTCAGTTTGATAATTAGTTAGCACTTTATGCTACGCAATTAAAACCTAAATCTAGAATAATTATTTACTATTTACTTATCAATAACTAAAAGGTTAAAATAATATCAAAATTAATATGAAACTTTGCTAATTTCTCCCAGCGA
Source organism: Galeruca laticollis (assembly GCA_963921935.1). NCBI lineage: Eukaryota > Metazoa > Arthropoda > Insecta > Coleoptera > Chrysomelidae > Galeruca > Galeruca laticollis. The sequence goes on from OY998175.1 coordinate 219,088,961, forward strand.
TTAAATCTAAGTACAAATGAGAATAAATTTCACTTCAAATCGAATTAAACTATAATTAAACGCATGGATAGACCTTTTTCCCTATTTTCAACACAATAAAATATAAAAAGGATAGAAAAAAACTGATAACAACAAAACATTTATTTGCTGTTGAAACGAAAGATGTGAATAATAAACAATCACTCACCCCTATGCACGGGGTTACTTGTGTAAAACAATCTAAAGTGACTCCAATTACCAGGTCTGATGTAACTGACAGAGACTACTAAACTTCAAAGACCGTTCGCTCCTTTAGAGAATCTATTTGTGATAGAAAAATAGAAAAATGAGCCCAACAATTTTTCTAGAGTTAGTAATAAACTTTATAGCGGAAGAAAAATTGTTTTGGTAGCAGGAAAAAAGAATAAGACAACCAGTACATACCTATTATGAACAGTTCTGATCCAAAATGGTGGTTGATAAAAGTAAAATCCCTTAAAACAGGTTTATAAGTCTGACACACCAAAAATATACAATTTATCGAAAAATACGATGGTCAGACTTATCAAAGTGGTTTCAAAATAATTCCCACGTATGGATGATTCTTCAAAATCAAAAATTTAAAAACCACAACGGATGTTACACACCATCCACTCCCAGACTACCACTGAGAATGCGTCACGGAGGGGTGTCTTCTTCCCTCACGCGAAATATTTGGTAGGTACTGCCTAGTATTATGCTTCGAGGTAGCTACAAGCGAGTTTTAGTACATCGATTCTACTAATTAGGTACCTTGGCCCAAGGTGGCATTGGATGTGCCAAATTTAATATCAGCATATAACAATAAAGGTCAGATAGGTCATACGGAATGTCCCAAGAGAATTATTTTCAGGAAATATCAGTTCTTACGTAGTAACTATAGGAAAAATAAATAAATGATAATAATTAAATTACAATATTTATAACAATTGAGGATAATTTAAGATTTTTTACTAAAGAGAGGTCTCGATTAAAAATAAACCGTTGCACAGAGTTGAAAATAATGTTTTCTATTACTATTTAACAATATTTGCATTCAGTACAGGTCCATTTTCTATTGGTACTGTGAGGGATTACTCAGTGAGTTTTTGTTTGATTACTCAAATATTTTCAACCAAAGAAAACATCTAGTGTCATTACCAAAGTATTTAAGAGCCAATCAGAATATTCGGCAATATTGTTACAGGGGTTTTTATCTTCTTCGGATGACTGCGCTAACGACATACGTCAACATTCAAATTATGCAGTGTTATTTTGTTATAAATTATAAACAAAAATAAATGAAAACCAACAAATATCAACAAAACTGAAGAAGAATAAAAGTAAAAGAACAAGAAAGTACAGTACTGAACATAAATGAACAAGGAAGAACAAAAATGTACAAATATGTACAAATATGAACAAAAATGAACAAAAATAAACAAAAACAATCAAAAGCAAACAAAAATAAACAAAAATAATCAATAATAATCAAAAATAATCAAAAATAATCAAAAATAATCAAAAATAAACAAAAATATACAAAAATAAACAAAACTGAACAAAATTAAACAAAAATAAACAAAAATGAACAAAACGATCAAAAACGAAGGATAACGATTAAAAATCAACAAACATTTATAAAAATAAACAAAAACCAACAAAATTAACAGAAATTAACAAAAATTAACAGAAATCAACAATAATTAACAAAAATCAACAATAACTAATAAAACAAACAAAAATTAACAATAACTAACAAAAATTGACAAAAGTTAACAAAAACTAACAAAAATTAACAAAAATTAACAAAAATTAACAAAAATTAACAAAAATTAACAAAAATTAACAAAAGTTAACAAAAAAACATCAAAAATTAACAAAAGCTAACAAAAATCAACAAAAATTAACAAAAAATAACAAAAATTAACAAAAACTAACAAAAATCAACAAAAATTAACATAAGTAACAAAAGTAACAAAAATTCTCAAAAATAACAAAAACTAACTAAAATTGACAAAAATTAACAAAAATTAACAAAAATTAACAAAAATCAACAAAAATTAACAAAAATCAACAAAAATTAACAAAAGTAACAAAAGCATGAAAAAATTTACAGATATTAACAAAAATTAACAAAAATTAATAAAAATTCACAAAAATTAACAAAAGTTGACAAAAACCAACAAAAATTAACAAAAGCTAACAAGAACTAACAAAAATCAACAAAAATTAACAAAAACTAACAAAAATCAACAAAAATTAACAAAAACAACAAAAATTAACAAAAATTAACAAAAATCAACAAAAATCAACAAAAACCAACAGAAATCAACAAAAATCAACAAAAATCAACAAAAATTAACAAAAATTAACAAAAATTGACAAAAATTAACCAAAATTAACAAAAATTAACGAAAAAAACAAAAATCACCAAAAAGTAATAAAAACCAACAAAAATTAATAAAAATCAACAAAAATTAACCAAAATCAACAAAAATTAAGAAAAACTAACAAAAATTAACAGAAATCAACAAAAATTAACAAAAATTAATAAAAATTATCAAAAACTAACAAAAATCAACAAAAATTAACAAAAACTAACAAAAAGTAACAGAAATTAACAAAATTCAACAACAACCAACAAAAATTAACAAATATGTCAAATATGAACCAAACAACAATTTGAAAAAGACGAAACTATTTTTATTGGTTGAGAAAATATATTCGATCGATGGTGAAATTCCGACTAGAAGGAAAGTAAATATATTATTTGCATAAAACTTGGATGAATTACGGCCATACCGTCTTCAAAGTTTGAAAAGACATGAACATAAATAGTTCTCGTCAAGCATTTATGGAAGGTCTTCAGGCTTAATCATTCCTTATGAGATCGCTGATTAATTGTTTTGCATATTGGGAACGCACAAGTTTTTGTTGATGTATCCATCTGGTATTTTTATCGAAAAAACAGGAGACAAGCATGAAAAAATGAATTCAACAGTGAAAGTGATTATGAATAAAAATCACTTAACATTTATTTATTCCTATAAATATCATTATAATCTGTTTTCATTAAATACAATGATAAAAAACAAAACGATTATCTTTCTTTTAACTATATAAAAGTTTAAATTTTTATGATCTCTATTTCCGAATGTAAGTTCTCGTTAAGAATAAATGAAACCGCTATCATCTAATGTGATAGTAAAATTATGATAATTGCTACACATAAGTATTCGATTTGATCGACTAATTTTATATATAAGGTTAATATATACGGCATCTTTTTATTTTTTACGAATCTTTACAGATATTTATCAGTTTAATCCTCATACTGCGTTTGATACTGATATAACATATTTCTTGTATTAGTTGGCATACGAGTATATTTGAAAATTAGCATAGAATAAATCTCTGTCATCACGATGTTATAGCATTTAATATGGGATAATAAAAACAACCCGTGCCTCATCAATGCCCAGATTTATCAAGCATGTTGATAAGAACTATTAACCTCAATGTGGAAAGAAAAATTACCCACAACAATATTTGTGATTCGAAACACACCCTTTATATTTTGGAAGGTTTTTAAATAAAAACACAAAAAAGAAACTTGAAATTTTATTTAATGTAGTAAATTTTAACAAGTTGTTTTATTAGGTATTCAAGAAATGAATCCGCTAAAAGTTTTTCGAAAAAAGTTGGTGCTTAATTTAAGTTTTTCGTTATTTTCAATAGTCTAAAAATGATGTCTTTCTCATGCTGTTAATATTTGTTTAATCACTTTTACTGTTCAATTATAAATGTCTGCAAAATAATAAAGCATTCCATTTTGAAATCAGACATTCTCTGGAAATTGTTTTTTTTTACTTCCATGTTTTCCTCTATTTCCCAATATTGCTCCTACTTCTCCATCCCTAATTTCAATACTTTTTTTGAGCATTGCTAAGCTCGCTTTGCTTATTTAATTATATGTATATGCATTTATAAATATATATATATATATATATATATATGTATAAATATACTCAAATTGCGGAAGGGTGAACCCATGTAACTGATGCGATTATAGTTTTGCTGTTAGATTTCCACCGTATTTGAAAAATTGTACATGAACCATTTGTTCGTTTACTGTAATTGGTCTGTAATTTGAGACATCGGTGTAGATTAGGGCCCTCAGCTCTTCTGCACCCTAAGTTAGTAGCCTTCATCTCTACCCATGTAATATAGAACTTGCTTGCTTGTACCTCAGAGTTTTCGCTTGTAACTTGTGATTTAAGTATTTATGTAGATTTCGGCCTTTAGCCCAACTGCATACTGAATCAACAGCCTTCTACTTAGTTCAGGTATCAATAGTTTTTTCCTTGTAACCATTGTAACCTTAACATTTTGAAACGATACATATGGTCCAAAGAGATTATTAAATTTCAATCAGGGGATACCTGCTGACTTTTATTTTTAATGATAACAAGCTTACACAGACTGGAAATAAAAGTGCAGACCTGAGAAAAAAGTTAAAGATCCTTGCAGAAACTGCAAACTAAAATGTGTGGAAAAAATATCCCAAGTACTTAGAAATTCAATCTTTAAGGCTTTTTGGGACCTGAAAGATATTAATATCAGAGAGATTTCATAGAAAAATACGCTAATTTTGATAAAAAAGCAGAAAACCGAAAACGTAAAAATAATGATCTTGAAGAAGAGGAAGATGAAAATGGTAAAAGAACATTTACTTTTACGTACTACTTTACAACTGAAACTACAAAAGCCCAGGCCTGCAAGATATTTTTTTCAAATACTTTAAGTGTCAGTGCCCAGACTGTCAGAACAGTTTTTAATAAAATGAGTCCAGCTGGAACTGTGACTCAGGGCCGAAGAGGTAAAGCCTGTAAAAACTCGACTTTCGATGAGTCAGTAAAACAAACTATTCGAAATCACATAAATATGTTTGAAACAATCGATAATCATTATTGTAGGCAAAAAACAAGTCACAAATACCTGCCACCAACGTTTAATATTTCAAAAATTTTCGCCTTGTATGAAGATTATTGTGAAGAAAATTATACAACAGAGAGCATGTACAGACATATTTTTACTACCGAATTTAATATTTCATTTTTTTTACCAAAAAACGTCTTTGTGAAATGTATGACAAAAGTATTCCCGAAGAAAAGTTATTATTGGATGACGAATACAAACAGCACATGGAAAATAAAACCCTAGCTCGAGAGCTTAAAAATGCGGCTAAAGATCTAGAGATGGAAAATGCCTCAATTTGTGCTGCGACATTTGATTTGCAGCAGGTTCTATCAGCACCAAATACAGAAGTTGGCATTGCATATTATAACTTGAAAATGACTGTCTTTAACTTCACTGTTTTCAACTTGGCATCAAAAAAGGCATTCTGTTATATGTGGCATGAATGTATAGCCAAAAGAGGATCATCGGAAATTGGAAGCTGCCTTTAGCTTTTATCGAAGACGAAATTCGTCATGGAGTTACAAAATTTTCGTTTTTTTTCTGATAGCTGTCCAGGACAGAATAGCAATACGTTTCTATTTTCTTTGTATAATTACCTCACCCAAAAATACGTAATACAGATTCAGGATACCTTTTCAGAAAAAGGCCATACTCAAAGCGAAGGTGACTCAGTTCATAGCGTTATAGAAAAAGCGGCTAGGAATGTACCTGTGTATATACCAGATCAATGGTATACTCTCGTTAGAACGTGCAAGAGGAAAAACCCATATATGGTAATTGATATGAATCAAGAAAATATTTTTGATCTCAAGAACCTACAGCAAATAACCTCTTCAAATTGGGAGAAAAACGAAAAAAACGATAAAGTTTACTGGAGCCAACTAAAGATAGTCCAAACAAATTCGGAACATCCAAATGTTATATCCTATAAGGAAAGCTGCGGAGAAGAAGATTCTTTTAAAAAATATATCATTCCAAATAAAGGAAGAAAGTCAATTAAAGTTGACATGAAAGACGTTCATCTACAGCAACTTTACAGAGAATTTCTACCCTTAATAAAGAAAAAGTACGACCACTTGAAATTTCTTTGTGAAAAAAAGCAATTTTGAGTCAATATCACATTGTTTTCGAAATTTACCATTTAGCGAAAATAATAGAGAGGCAAATGACTCTGATGATTATTGAGTACCAGTCGCTAAGTTACCTGAATTTTTTATTATTTTATTTTGTTATTAAGTTCCAAGTCAGAGTTTTATGATTTGTTTAAGTTTCTTTGCCTGATTAAACCATTATTATTATTTAGGTACTACATAGAAACGTTTAAGATTAATTTAGATGTTAAATTAAACAAGAATAACAAAATACTCTCATGTATTTCATTTTATTCATTAGAGCAGACTTATTCTATGTCCAAAAAAACACGGAAATGATTTTATGTTTGTACATGAAATAGGCGACATTACCTATAGGTATTATATGTCAATTTTTCTTTTTATACGCATCTTTGGCAAATATAAACTAAATTAATAAAAAATAAGAGAAATCCAAGTAATTTATCACAATATTAGGACACAAAATATTTATTAGATTGACTGAAAAACAAAAAAAAACCTCTCCTGTAAAATTTAAATTTTCTGACATGGAACAGTTCTGCTCTAAGGGGACGACTTATGTATTATTATTTTGAGTGGAAAATTGTTTGAAAGTTATAAAGAACATTTAAAATTTTGAAGAAAGAAGTGGATATTTTCAAAAGACATTGTTATAATTTATGGCATATTGAAAATAACGATTATCTTAAATTTTATAGAAAGACATTGTGGCTCCATGAAGGAGGATCAGAATACGGTTACTATTTCAATTTCTTATCATTTAAAATATGAACAAAAAATTTCTCAAATAGTTTTTATCTCCAGATTTCTCACATCGTTCATTTTTATAGAAAAAAATAGGAAACTTTCCGCTTTTAGCAAAACATATACAATTTTGAAATTAAAATTCCAGCAGTAAGCACAATTCCTGCAGCAAAATCTGTTACAAAAAGTGTAGCAGTATCAGAAGGAACATCAGCATGTTTGGGATACACAAATATGGAGATTATTAATTTTTTGCCTATATAAACTCATAAATATTGGAAAAAATAATTGCGGAGTATGAAAAAAGTGGGTTTTTCACATAATTTCATTTTAAAAAAATATAGCAATGAAATGTTTAGAATATTTGGTTCTTATATATTTTTTTACAGTAACCGGAATATAATTTTAAGTTCCATGGTATTTGTTCTTCCTTATAAACTAGGAGATGGTGACAGAAAATGTTCTCCCATTTTCTCCTGCATGCCTTTTTAGGAATTGATAACTATCTGTAGATAACTATTTACCTAAACATTCCTTTTAATTGAATACGCATGTACTGGTTCGTTGTATGGATTGTATTTCATTAATATGGAATAAAAACGACTTTATTCGGACAAGGTAACTTTTTATATTTCAAAAACTGACATACATAATGACAACTGTTTTGACATTTCTTTATCAACAACTTGAAAAACAAACTTTGACATAATAACCAAGAAGACTTGAATATAAATTTGTAAAAATGCTATACAGCAAAGATCTTTCATTTAAGTATTTGAGTACCGCTTCTATTTTATAGTAACGGATCCAAATCTTAACACTAACCCTAAAATGTGATAGATAGAGGGGTTGCGAGCCCTTGCGCGCTTGCACGTCATAAAGAAAATGGCTTCTCTTTGTGTGAAGAATTTATTATTTTTCCGTGTAATTATATTGCATGCCTTTGTAATATAACGTAGTTGGAACAAATTTAAGCTATAATCATTGATGGCATGCAATTCGCAACGGCCCACGGGGCTCAAAGGGTTACGTAGGAATGAAAAAAAATAGAACATTCCCGTGTTTACAAATTACATGACGTTGTAAAGAATTATTTTTTTTTTCTCAAAAATACTCTACGAAAATTGGCAGGCACCCCTCGTATGACCAAGGGTGGAAAATATTAGGAAAATGTGAAAATTCAATTGTGCGTGCACAACAGGAAGTATTAAAGTAGTGGCATGCATGACGAAAATTGCAAAAAACGCTGTTTTAATTTCCGTGACTTTATTTTGCATGCCATTCAAAACATCATTAAAAAACATTATTTAAAATTGATAAAAATATGGCATGCATATTACACAAGCCTGACATAAACAACTTGTGCAAAAATAAAATAAAAAAAGTTTTTAACGAAAATAAAAATAATGAACATTTACCTTTTTTTTGCATGCCTTTTTGTACATTGTCTGTAAATATTATTTTAAACTTCAATAACTAATGGCATGCATGTTTATTGATAAAAAATGACTATATGAAAAACAACCGAGTCGTAATAATAAAAAATGCATTATTTTCCGGAGGAAAACTGAAAACTTTATTTACGAAACTGTACACTTGTATTAATACCTAACTTAAATAAAATATTATTTTTATTATACATTATTTATTATTAACACTTTCAGTATCATTGCACACTGATTCATCTTACGTAGTTTCTCCAATGTCGGATCCACAATCACTGTCATCGTCATCAGTTTCGTCGTCCACATCTTCAAAATTAGGTGTTGTTATTAATTCGTCATCTCCATCTGTTTCTTCTGGATCTATCAAAATTAAATTAACATTTGATTTTCAAATATCAATGGGGCAAAACGGCATGCAAATTGAAAACACGGAAATGTTTCACATATTTTATGGAACTGTCATTATTATTTAAAATACGATCGTGTTATTTAACCTTCCAGTGGTGGCGCACTTGTCTAGGGGACCGAAGAACAGAAATATCGCCATGGTTACGAATAGGAAGGCGGCTGCTGGCTATCGCTTCGCGTATTTTAGTTTTCTGAGGCGACAGGCAATCAGTATTCATTTGACTGTGATCGGGTGAACGTATCATCTGCTGTGGCTGTTTTCGGTCCCAGAATCCTACGCCACCACTCAGCGAAGCCAGTTTTAGTTTGTCATTTTTTGATTTCGAGGTAATTTGTTTTATTCTTTCTGTTTTTCATCAATATTAATTGTTGTTTATTTAACAGAATATAACATATGCTCCTACGAAAAAGAGCAGGGGCGGCTTTTGCAAATGTTGCAAGAGGTGGAAGCCAACGAAGGAGATGTTGTATTCGACCAATCTGTTGATGATGAATCGGATCACGAAGAACAAAATTTGGAGAGCAGTGATACAGAACAAGATATGTCTGATGCGGAAGATATACCAAATCATAATTCCACCAAATATTCATACATCTCCAAAAATAAATTACTCGTTGGGGTAAATTTCCAAAAATTGTGGAAAGAGGTAGAGCTAAGCAGACAAACATAATAAAATAACTTCCTGGTCCCACACTCGTTACTAAAGCTTCAACTGACCCATTACAAATATGGGAGTATTTAATAAATGATGAAATGATAAATATGATAGTGCTAGGTACAAATAATCATATCGAATCAATTGCCGTTAATTTCTCTCGTAAAAGAAATGTTAATTTGACTAATTCATTTGAAATTCGTGCTCTGATAGGTATTCTATATATGACTGGAATTCACCATACAAATCGTCTGAGTACTGAAGATTTGTGGAAAACAGATGGATCTGGAATTGAAATTTTCCGTTTGACAATGTCCTTACAGAGGTTCAGATTCTTACTCCGTTGCATGAGATTTGATCTCAAAGAAACACGTGCGGAGCGAAAGCCCTTAGATAAACTAGCTCCTATTCGTAGTTTCTTGCATGCCTTTACGTCAAACTGCAAGAATGGTTACCATATATTAGTAACAATGGACGAAATGCTTCCAGATTTTAGAGGGAGGTGCAGCTTTAGGCAGTACATACCTTCCAAACCCAATAAGTACAGCATAAAAGTATTTGCCTTATGTGATGCTAGAATATTTTACACAAGTAATTTGAAGGTATATCTTGGTAAAAATGCTATCGACAAGGATTTTAATTCTAGTAGCGCTGTTGTTCTTAGACTCTTGCATCACATTTTGGGAAGTGGGTGCAATTTCCCAATAGATAATTGGTTTACATCGCTATCGCTTGTTGAGACATTGGCTGTAGATCATAATATCACAACCATAGGTACAATTCAAAAAATAGAAAGTACTACCTTTGGAGTTTACAAAACCTGTTCATCGACCAGTAAGTACTAGCATGTTTGGATTTAGAAAAATTTGCACCCTCGTTTCTCACATTCCAAAAAAGAAAAAAAACGTTCTTCTGTTGTTCTCGTTTGACCATGATGATCAGATTGATAAAGAACCAGGTGATGCCAATGAACCAGCTATCATTACATACTATAATAGGACGAAAGGAGGAGTAGATGTGGTGGATAAATTATGTGCCAGTTATGATTGCTCCAGAAACACACGTAGATGGCCTACTGTAATATTTTCACTGGCCCTAAATATAGCAGGTATAAACTCTCAGGTGATCTATCATGCAAATAATCCCAATGAAAATATTTGGAGAAGAAATTTCCTCAAAGGTATAGCCAATAAACTGATTATGCCTCATTTACACGAACGAGCTCATGTTCATGGACTTCCTAGCAATTTGAAATATAGATTAGTAGAAATCTGTGGAATTCCTTTCGATGAAAATGACAACTTTCAACAAAAAACTGGAAGATACAATTTTTGTGGAACGAAGAAGAATCGGAAAACAAGATTTTCCTGCTGCAAATGTGGAAAATTCATGTGCCTGGAGCACCTCATTGGTATATGTTCAACATACAATGGAAATCCACTGGAATAATTTGACTCACAAACTTTTACGGGAGTGACAATATATTTTTTTTGTATGTTTTGGATTTCATAGTCTTTGTTCTCAATAATTCGAATCATTATTTAAGTTTCCAAGTTGGTGTTTATTTATACAAAATTATAAATAAAAATAATTAAAAAAACAAAAAAAGTGTTTTGACGTGTAAATTTGAAAAAATTAATTTCTAATTGTAGTACACTTTCTTGAATTAACCTTTTGTTGAAAGGCATTTCATTTTTTTGAATAAAACCCCACCGCCTCCTCATTCGGTCCGTGAGACCAGCGCAACCACTGGTGCAACAAGCTTTGAGGCCACCACTGGAAGGTTAATACGCATGTCATTTTCGGTATATACTTAAAATAATATGTTTGCATGAAATACAAAACGGCATGCAAATAAAAAACGCGGAAATGTTTATTAAATTTTCTGCAACTTTTGTTATTATTTATAATATAATATTCATGTGCAACATGCATGCCATTTGTGTTTCAGGAATATGTGGTCATAAAATTGATATTTATCTTTATTAAAAGTAGTTTGAAATCACGGAAAAGTTGTATTGAGCCCCGTCGACCGTTGCGAATTGCATGCCATCAATGATTATAACTTAAATTTGTTCCAACTACGTTATATTACAAATGCATGCAATATAATGTCACGGAAAAATACTAAAATTCTTCACACAAAAAGGAGCCATTTTCTTTATGACATGCAAGCGCGCAAGGACTCGTAACCCCTCTATCTTTCATATTTTAGGGTTAGTTATCAATTCCTAAAAAGGCATGCAGGAGAAAATGGGAGAACATTTTCTCACCATCTCCTAGTCTATTATAATCATAGAGGCGTTTTTACATCTTGGTGAATTTTTGTGGTCTCCCTGTTCTTCTCTTTCATACAGTAAGGAAAAGACGAATCAAATCAATTCATTACTTTCGTTACTGTACATAAATATCAAAATTTCTAAACAGTTTAAATTTAAAATATTTATTGACATTTTCTTCTCTGAAAATGTGCTCTCTATAGTCAAATTCTCTTAGAATTACAGGTACAACCCCAAGTATGGTCTTGTCATTATATCGTTTGAAAGATATCTTCTTTCTATGTTCAAAAATGTTATCGTTTATTACACAAATTAATAAAAAAGATTTACTAAAATTACAAAACTTATTTCCCGCTTAGGTCTTGATAATAAGAAAGTAAGCAAAAGCCATACCAGTGTTCTGAGGCAATGTTGGTTTGTTTAAAACGCATTAGCAAATTATTTTGTAATTATTAGTTGTCAGTATAGTCCATTAAAATTAGATTTGAAAAGGGGAGGGGAGTACATCAAAGAGGGACAGCTAAAATCTTAAGATAGTGTTGAAAACGAGTGATCTGAGTTTGTACCCCTCCAGGGGATAAACCGAAATTTTCGGACTTCCTTCAGTTTCTCGTTTATAACTCCTAAACAACGCATCCTAGCGAAAACCTCACCAAAAGATAAATTAAGATGTAGATTATTTGCACAAGTAGCAGATTCTCTGAAAATCTTAGAGACAGCTACTAAAAACCCTACACATGATGTACGCTCTTAGCCTGGAGTTCCTGGGTGATTTTCGGAAATATTGTTTCGTCCAACGCTCCTTTCATATCTATGAATATACCCAGGGTGGATTCTGTGTTATCCAGCAATCTTTCGATTCTGCTAACTACTTGATGTAGTGCCGATTCGGTAGATAGTCCCGAGGGGTACGCATGTTAATTTGGATGAAGTGGGTTATGAATCAACATTTCATATCTTGTATACCTCTCGCATAGCCTTCCCATCGCCTTTACTGGTATAGCTGACGCTCTGTTTCGAAATTACAAACTTTGTCATTTCGTCGTAAAACTCTTAAAATTTCTCTTCTTATAATTGAAAAAAGTTATTAGTTCAGACAGTTTCCACTAGATGGCTAATTGGTCGGAATGCCTTCAGCGAGGTGTAATCCTTCCTATCTGGATAAGAATACCACTAATACTCCTCTCCACTTTCTTGGGATATACCTCAAAGCTATAGAAGCTCTCAAGATTCCCACTAGATGTGGTATGAGGTTTCCTAGTCCCCATTTTATTTGGGTAGAAACTATGTCAGCTGGCCCTGGTGCTTGAGGGGTGAAGCAAGATGAGGTCCAATTGATCCTGTTCTTACTGATTATGTTTCTGGCAAGATAATAGTCATTTGGTGAGGGAATGCTTACTTTTTCCTGCCAGTTCGATGTTGCAAAGGCTATAGAACTGAGGAAGTGGGTTCCCATCAGAACTGCGTTATTTCCTCGGAGATTGGAGATATTTTTTCCAGTATTCCTCTTTAATAGGCCGATACTCCGATGGGGGTCTTTGGATAGCGTTTTTTGAAGTCTGGATGCAGGTGGGAAATCTTATATTTCCACACAATAGGCTCTCCAGGCCGCCCTCTGCTTTCGTCTAAAGACTTTCTTGAACTACCTGAGGTCTGATTGGTACAGATCCCATTCCTCTCCGAGTTTGATACGTTTTGCTTTGTTAAAACCTCTTCTTGCTGCCTTCTTAAGGTATTTCAGTTTGGTGCACCACATTCATTCATTCGTTTGGGTTGTGCTCAACAGCCCGGGCACTTGACTTAAGTCATTGTACCATTCCCAATATTATCTACTTCTACTCCAAAAGCTTCGTGTCCTCGATAAAGGCCACTGACTTATTTGGGCAGGTCAGCTAATAAATATGGTGTAGGTAGTTATTATTTTTCACCTACCGACTGTTCTCATTTCAGGTGGGTCAGGTCATATAAAGAGAGAAAGGAGAATTAATAACACAAATTGCTATAATTTGTGCCAACGGAAATACCTTACCTCCAGTTTTTGTGTTTCCACGAGTTAGATTTGATGAGAAGCGGATAATGTCAGGAACAACTCCAGGATCCTTAGGACTAGTCCACAAGTCGGGCTGGATCACGTAAGGAAATTTCATTGAAGTTATAAGGTTTTTTTAAAGGAAATGTCAGGTGTGGAATCGACCATCCTGTCCTCCTTATCATGGACAATCATGATTCGCACATTAGCGTAGAGGGCATAAATTATTGTCGGGAAAACGGCATTACGATTCTTACGATTCCACCTCACACCTCAAACCGTCTCCAACCATTGGATCCCTGTGTGTTTGGACCATTTAAAAAATATTTCAACGAAGCAGTTCACACATGGATGATAAATCATCCAAATGAAACGATCTCAATGTACTCATTACCTGAACTCTGCTGCAAAGCCTGGGACAGAGCAGCAACACCTGAAAATATAAAATCGTGTTTTTTAAAATGAGGTTTATCACCATTCGATAGGACGATTTTTCATGACTACGATTTTCTGTGCCCTTCAGTCTCCAATACGTCCAATGCGTCTTTCAGCACCCCTTATAGAAGCTGAAGAAATGTCAGGTGAGTCTCCAGTTTCTTCCACTGAAACAATCCCGGTGGAAGCTTTCTACTCTACGTCCTCAACGTCAACTATTGAATTTCCTTCAACGACTCCTAAGTCATAGCAATCTGGTTTCTTCATTTCTCCAGAACAAATATGTCCATTACCTAAAGCTAAACCAAGGAAGGAAAGTAAAAAAGGAAGTCGGAAGCGAGGAAAAACTATGATCGCGATAGATACTCCTGAAAAAGAAGCGTTGAAAGAGAAAGAAAGGAATTGTAACGAAAAGAGAGTCAATGCAATAAAGAAGAAAATTTTTGAGGGATCATCCGATAAAGAAATTGAAGACTTTATGACAAAATATTCTTCTTCACAATTGAAAGAAACTGAAGAAGATGATGATGTTGACTTAATAGTTAGGAAAGTTTCGTCAAATAAACGGTTTCAAAGATTAAAACTTACTTTTCCGCATCTGTGAGATGCCCTGAACAATATTCTATCATAAAATTGGTCACTTGTATACACTCCAGAGGGCTGTATCGTACTAACAACCCGAAATTTCTCCAAAAAGGACCAAAAATGTGGCACTTGAGGTACAACAGCACCAGTTGTACTAGCTCTGGTGAGCTGAGAATCAATAAGCTTCATCTATAAAACGTCCTGAATAATAGTCAATCATAAAAGTCAATTTTACACACTATGGAGGCTGTATCGTGGTATCAAACTGAAGATTCTCCAAAACTGACAAAAATTTGGTACTTTAAGTACCATAGCACTCGTTGTGCTGGCTTTAGTGGACTGAATATCAACACAGTTTATCTTTGAGACGCCCTGAATAATATTCAATCATAAAATTGGTCACTTGTATATACTCCGGAGGTTGTATCGTGCTAATAAACTGAAATTTCTCTAAAAATGAGAAAAATGTCATACTTAAAGTACTATACCACCAGTTGTAGTGGCTCTGGTGAGCTGCAAATCAATAGGATTCATCTGTAAGATGTTCTGAATAATATTCAATTTTAAAATTGGTGACTTGTTGCACTTTGGCGGCTGTATCATGCTAACAAGACATGTACCGAAAAGTGGCCCACGACAACGACGACGACATACACACAGGATTTTTTTTCTAAAACCCATTTTTTCGTCTTGTTCTTGATGGAAAACGTGAAAATAACTTTTTTTGGGGTAAACCAATACTTTTCTCGCATATTAGATAGGTTGGGCGGAAAAGTAAAAAGGGGAAGTTCTCAATGAACTATAACTATGTGGCTAGAGTTGAAAAAAAATTACAGGAAGGTTTTGAAGTTCTTCAAAAGACTAATTCCCTCCGATCGGTTTCAAGAGACATTAGAAGAATCTTATTTCGTAACTTTCCAGCAAGTTAATTTGATTTTGCCAAAGGCAATAGAAGACACCCGCTCAAGATTCAAAAACGTGTTTTATTTTAATACAATAAAATTCTTAATACTATTTGGAACATAAATTACGTTATAGTTTATACGGGGTGTTTCATTGGGAAAGATCCTAACTTTAACTGTAGATAGGGATCACTTTGGTGCTTCCAAAAACCTATATTCAATGTATCTTCTGCACTTTATGAGATATGAATTTATCAAATTTCTTTCGAACCTCATCGCTTCCGAGTTACCCTGTATATTATTTTGGAAATTAGTACACGTAATAACCATTATCTAGAAACTCCATCAAAAGCATCTTCAAAAAGATAATGCAGGTCCGGCTTAACAAAAAATTTCAAAACTCGTCTTTCCTAAAAACAACACCCTGTATATAGAGTTTTTTTGAAATTGCTCTTTATAATTGGAAAGCGTATAAGAAATCGAATCTACTTATTTCCTTTTCATTTTTCCGCAGACAATTTTACTACCAAAAATTTACCGTCAAAGATATAATTTATGCACGTTTTGGGGGTTAACATGGTATCGGAGAGGTTATTTTTTCTATTTTTTAGCTTGGAATGAAATCTATTTAATGCATCTATAGAAGCATCCTAAAAATTCAATTGAGTTTGTATGTTTACGAGTACAGACCACTAAAAAATGTGATTACAGGGCCGTACTTAGGACATACTCATTCAATATGTTTCGAATATTTCGAACACCCTATATAAGGACATGTATCTGGAAACTATGCACTTCTACATTTGAAATAATAAGAGTAAAATACGAGAGATAAATTTATCCTCAAAAGATTTTTATTAATTTTATTAATTGACATGGAAAGAAAACAAGTAATTCTAAGAACATTGTCCAAACGAAGCAAGTCTAACCTACAAAAATTGCTCAAAATGACCTCCATTCTGCTCTATGCACTTTCTTGCCCTTTTTGTAATATTGCGAACGGACCTTCTGATCACATCTGGATTATTTCTGATTTCTCCGTAGGCATTCTCTATTCTTCGAAGAAGTTCTTCTCTGCTATTGATGTCGGTAGCATATACTTTTGATTTTAGATATCCCCAAATATGGTAATCCACATAATTGAAGTCAGGTGACCTTGAAGGCCATTTGTTGGGACCACCTCTGCCAATCCTTGAATTAGGAAAATTTTCATTTAAAAAATTTCTTACCATGACTCTGTAATGCACCGAAGCACTGTCATACCGATAATACATTCCTGCTACATTTACGTCTGCATCATCTAATAGTACTGGTAAAATATTCTGCAGAAAATCCAAATAGACTCCGCCAGTCAGTCTATGTGGAAAGATGTGTGATCCTATTAGTTCATTATCAATGACACAGAAAATTTGCGTTGCGAATGGGCCTCTCTTGTAGCAAATTGATTTTTTTCTGCCCAAATGTGCGAGTTGCGTAAATTATAAACGCCGTCTCTTGTAAATTGAGCTTCATCCGTTAATAGAACTCTACTTAAAATTCTTGCATTCCGAATGATCCAATTACTAAAATTCGTTCGTGGAGTTTCGTTCCCTGCTTGAAGTCGCTGTACTTCTTGTATATGAAATTAATAAAGATTTAGTCGCCGCCAAACAGTAACATATGGTACATTTGTAGCATCTCCAATTCTTCTTGTACTAAACTCCGGATTATTATTAACAATATTCAAAATATTGTGTTCCATATTTTAATGCCTTCTTTCCTGATATTAATTTAATGTAACCGTTGGAAATCTGCCGTGTTCTACTAAGTAATTAAAAACAAGAATAAATGTTTTACGGTTTGGTAACCTTCAGTAAGGGAACCTTCTTTCGTATTCAGTTTTTGCAGATGTACCATTACAAAATCCATTAATAAATAAAATATCTGCGTATTCTCGGTTAGGAAATTGATGAAGCATAATGATTTAACACTCACTAGGCAAAAATAAAATACTGTAGGAAGTTCAAAACATCAAACACTGTTTGACAGAAACTAGATACAAATGACACACCATAGATAAGAGAATATTATATACACGGATAGATCGGAATCTAACGTTAAAACTCGAGATCCCAGAGAACCGGTAGCGCCCCTTACGGCTGGAGGATCAATTAAATTTGGCGCGGTGGTTCTTTTGAATGTATAATATTTGAATTCACTCGACAATTTCTATCAACTTCAATGAAACACAATTTGAACACAATAACAAGTATATTACATATTATAAAATTTAAAAAAAATTTAAAATCCATTAAAAAATATTACAAATACAATTAAAAAAACAACTAACGCAAGGAAATACTGTAGAAATGGTGAAGCTTTTCCATCAGGTGACTTAGTTGACGATATTATTCAACACACACTATGTTGGTACAACGAAGTATGCAAACTTTGCATACTTCGTTGCTCCATATTTAAAATATAAAAATGATCTGAGTGAATAATTTCACCCCATAAAAGAGGGGGTTTTTAGTTTCATTTTATTTGTTAATTTTGTGAAAAGGTACATCTAACTATTGTGCCTGTGATGCCTATCCCCTTTCAATGTTTCCCTTTTATAGAGGTATTTTTTACCATTGACGAAAGCTCCGATGGTGGCATGCTTATTTGCCGAAAGCGCTTAGCTTGATTTTCTAATAAAATTTATTTACACATTTTCATCTTTTGAGAAAATACACCCATCAACCTCCTTCTACTTCTTTTATTATTGATCCATATCTGCTACCAACATAAACAGCTTCTGGTGCAAAATGTATTGTATGCCATAAACTCTATAGGATACATGAATTCTTTCAAGAGGTTTTTCCTTCATATCCAAGCGTACACTTGCAGTCAACCAAATATTGCACATCTAAAATTATAAAATAAATGCCGTTTGCTCAAGCTTATTCAATTACTTTTATTGAAATATTGTAACAAAGTATCCTCAAAAACAGTACACAATGTAAACCTTTTCTATAAAACCATATAACAAATAACATTGGGGAACTTTTTAAGGTTAACTTAATTCCTGATTATTCGGGAAACGATGCATCTCAAATCCTTTTTTGGTAGAGTTAAAACAGTCTTTAACACAGCACACAAACACCATTTTTATTGCAAATTTATTTAATACAAATAACACAAATAAAAATATATTGGAAGTCGCTGTAAACAAATATCATAGATATCATAGATAAGAGAGCATTATGACAAATACAGAAACTTGTCACTTGCCAATTTGAGCCAGCGCCACTTACAGGTGGAGGATCAACTATTTTAGAAAGAACTGTCATTCTCATTTAAGTTTCCAGGGTATGTAACACACACAATGATGTGTCTATTCCATAGCCTACTTGAAGTATTATCTAGTTTTTACGAGTTCTTTTAACGTTTTTTGAAGTATAAATTAATTTCTCGTATTTTACTCATGTTATTCTATATGTAGAAGTGGATAGTTTCCAGATACATATCCTTATACAGGGTGTTCGAAATATTCGAAATATATTGATTGAGTATGTCCTAAGTACATCCCTGTAATCAGATTTTTTAGTGGTCTGTACTCGTAAACATACAAACTCAATTGAATTTCTAGGATGCTTCTCTAGATGCATTAAATAGATTTCATTTCAAGCTAAAAAATAAAAAAAAACCTTTCCGATACCATTGTTAACCCCCAAAACGTGCATAAATTATAATTTTGACGGTAAATTTTTGGTAGTAAAACTCTCTGCGGAAAAATAAAAAGGAAATGAGCGGATTAGATTTTTTATACTCTTTCCAATTATAAAGAGTAATTTTAAAAAAATCTATACAGAGGGTGTTGTTTTTAGGAATGACGATTTTTGAAATTTTTTGTTAAGCCGAACCTGCATTATCTTTTTGGAGATGCTTCTGACGGAGTTTCTAGGTAACGGTTATTACTTGTACCAAATTTCAAAATAATATACAGGATAACTCGGAAGTTATGAGGTTCGAAAGAAATAGGATAAATTCATAAAACACCCTGTATCTCGGTTATAAAGTGCAGAAGACACATTAAACATAAGTTTTTGGAAGCACCAAAGTGATTCCCATCTTTCCCAATGGAACACCCCGTATAAACTAAAACGTAATTCATGTTCCAAATAGTATTGAAAATTTTATTGTAGAAAGATCTGTATTAAAATAAAACATATTTTTGAATCTTGGGCGGGTGTCTTCTATTGCCTTTGGCAAAATCAAAATAACTTGCTGGAAAGTTACGAAAGAAGTTTCTTCTAATGTCCCTTGAAACCGATTGGAGGGAATTAGTCTTTTGAAGAACTTCACATCAAAACCTTCCTGTGATTTTTTTTCAACTCTAGCCACATAGTTCATTGAGACAATTTGGACAGAGGAGGTAGGTCTACTTTGGTGATAATTTGAAGGAACAGCAGTCACAAAAACTATATCTAGAATTTGAATAATAGCTTATAACAATAACCTATGAACGGGCATCATTAATTACTAAATAAAAAACAGCATTTAATTCAAAAATTGTCCAATACATCCCCGGTCTCCCCTATTTTTAGACACTTCTTAGCTAAAATATGAAAGATCTCTATTCCAGAGAGGCATCAATATACGTTATCTGCGTCAATCCACCCACTTACATCATAATTTTGTAACATACACTTTGTATTTGATGGCAAGCTTTAACATAATCAATTAAAGAGAAACAAATAAATAGAATCGAAAATATCTGCATATCAGCCCTTTTTAATTTTGTTTGTTGCTATACTTACTATACGATGAGATAGTTTCAAGTTAACGTTAGAATTTAGCGACAAAAATATACCTGCTTGTATTTAGTGATCACAAACATGCTGCTTCCATATGAACTTAACAAAAAATAATCCTATATTGATACAGTATAAAAATTATTGCTTTAAAGATGAGTAAATAGACGTCTACAAATTATCTCACTCATTCTTACAAGTAATTAACAATGTGCACATTGGAAAAATAGAACAGATTTTGGACCCATATCTATACAACTACTAAGGTTAACTGTAGAAATAAAGGATGGAAATTAAGGTCAAGTCAGAAAACATCAAATAATTTTGGATTGAAGTTATCAATACTAATAATTTAGTACAAGCACTTTCCAAATGAAATGACTCCAATCACTTCTATAGTATTTTTCAAAGCAATGTCAACCTTATCAAGGCAGAAATCAGTCAGTTACATTGATGTACCTACTAAAGAAATTCGGATATAAAAATAATTAATTGTAATAATTTTTATGACACTAAATATGTAAGTACTTGGTATATTTACGAAACGCTGCTAAAAAGTGTTTCTTACATTTTTTGACCGTTTATATTATTGATTTTCAACTGAATTTGGAATTTTTTATTGTTGTCAAACTTATTTTTTTGAATACCAGTCGTTTGCTTATTAATTGATATAATAAACTAGTGTTACGTGAGGTGCTGTACTACTTTTATTAATAAGAAAGGTGTTCCAGATTTACTATTGCTCAAAAATATTTGTTTTGAAGAGACAAAATATGTAGCAAGTGTTTTTGAAGCCTTGTCTACGGATCAATCAACAAAGCTAAAAAATGATTTCATTGCGATTTGTTCCAGATGCACTGGTATTGATACAACTATATAAATTGTGTTTCATTAACAATGGGGCATTGAACACAATGATAATTACTACTCATCCACAATAGATATAGCCAATATTTTAGGCCAATCCTATCAAGAACAATCGTCAACTTCAAATTTCACACGCGACTTTCTGAATTACAAGGCTCAAATCGTACAAACTCCCATCAGTTTTGAAGATACACTCGATAACCCTTTAAATATTCCTATCACCACAGAAGAACTTAACAGCTCCTTAGACAAAATAAAAAATTCGAGTCCAGGTCCGGACAATATTCCAGTCATATTTCTCAAATATCTACCACCTTCAGCAAGACGGCATCTACTGAAACTTTTCAGCAAGATATGGGAAGACAAAGTATTTCCTTCTCTATGGTCTGAAGCTATTATTCTACCATTTTTGAAATCTAAAAAACCCAAACAAGAAGCCGACTCGTACAGACCAATATCTCTAACTTGCTCAATGGGAAAATTGCTAGAGAAAATTGTCAACCAAAGACTCATGTGGCATCTCGAAACTACTAACCTCCTATTCTCAGAACAAACTGGATTTAGACTAAACCGCTCAACTCTAGACAATGATGTGGATTTTGAAAGTGAGATCAATGAGGCTTTTGCCACCAAACAGGTATGCGTAGCCATTTTCTTTGATATCTCAAAAGCATTTGATACCTGCTGGACTCCAAACATCCTGATGCAACTACGAAGATGGAATATCACAGGAAATTGCCTAGATTTCATCAACAACTTTCTTACCAACAGAACGTTCAAAGTTCGGGTTGATGACGAACTATCTGATGCTAGCCGCCAAACAAATGGAACCCCACAAGGCTCAATTATCAGCCCTACTTTATTTTTTATTGCCATTAACAACATTCTTAACAATTTAAAAAACCACTTAAAGCAAGAAATTTCGCAGATGACCTAGTGGTTTACATAAAAGGAAAAAATATAAATACAATATCTCTATTTATGCAACAATTCATCACAAATTTGGAACTATGGTCACGTCAATCCGGCTTCACGTTTTCTGTTAACAAAACAACAGGTGTGGTATTTAGCAGGAAACGTTCATATACTACTCCAAAATTGGAGCTTTATAACCAAAATATCAACTTTAAATCATCAGCAAAATTTCTAGGAATGATCTTCGACCATAAGCTTACCTGGAAAGATCACATAGAGAAGTTGGTCCAAACATGTACGGGCGGCTTAATATAATGAAAAGTCTAGGAAATATAAATTGGGGATCATACCAAGCAACGCTACTGCTTAAATATAAAACGCTCATCAGGTCAAAAATAGATTACGGCTCCATAGCTTATGCATCTGCCAGAAAAACTGTACTTCGCAAACTTGATGTTATCCATAATACAGCAATAAGAATAGCTTCAGGCTCGTTTACAACATCCCCTAATACCAGCATCCAAAGTCTTCTTGGTGAACCATCATTAAGCTACAGACGCTCTATATTGAGTTTGAATTAAGCGGCTGCTATATCCACTAATGCTGAAAAGCCAATTTACAGTAACACATTCAACAACAGATATAAGGATCTTTTTGATAAAAAACCGCATCTATCTAAGCCATTTTACGCCAGAGTTAGAGAACTTTTTCAGAAATTCAATTTAGAGCTCCTAACAATGTTTCCATCCACAGTCGAACATCCAGCTCCGTGGACAATTTCGACCCCTCGCTGCCGTACTAACCTGACTGAGCTTGATAGGGATACAAATCGCTATGAAATCTTCGCAGAACTCAACAGAATACTGCATGACTACAATGACTTTCACTTAGTCTACACGGATGCTTCGGAATCGCAGGCTGGAGTGACTACAACTGAATCAAACAGCATAAAATTCTCTCCTCACACTAGCATATTCACGGCAGAACTCTATGCTATCTTTCATGCTCTCAAAGTAATTACCTCCTTTCCAAATCCCAAAACCCTAATTTTAACTGATACCTTAAGTAGCATTTATTCCTTGAAACATCCTTATCCCAAGCACTCAATATTACAATCAATAAAGTTACAGCTTCATAAAATCCAGAACGACAAGAAATCTGTCGATTTCATGTGGATTCCTGCTCACATTGGCATCAGAGGCAACGAAGAAGCGGACCTATGTGCGTATAACGCTATCGTAAACAATAATGCCGAACTCATAGCAAAGTGCGTGGCGAGTGACTTGAGAACACTTATTCGGGAAAAAGTTCACAACCATTGGCAACAAGACTGGTAGCGATCGCAAGACAAACTTCGCGAATTTAAGTCAACAGTGGCGCTCTGGAAGCATCCAACCACAACAAGCAGAGCACAAGTGATTGTTACTAGACTTAGAAAAGGGCATTGCAAATTTACACTTACTTATCTTTTCAATAAAAACAATGCTCCTATATGTGATCTATGTCAAGAACATTTAACAGTGAAACATGTCCTATTTTTGACACGAGCCGTCTAAAATATAGACTACCTAAAGATTTAAACATTCTCTTAGGTGTAAATTACCCAGTTGAAAAATTGATGGGATTCTTAAAGGACATTAATTCACTAAACAAAATTTAATATATTGTATATTGTTATACACCGCTAATCACCTAGGGAGGAAGCAGATTAGTTTGAATAAAAAAAATAACAATGGGACAACCGTTAACTGGAGATACTACATGCTTAATATTGATGATTGACCCAAACATGCCTAGTCCAAATGTCGATGATTTAGGAAATACAGAGTGTTATTTGATTTTTTACTATTATCATCGTGTTTCTTGTACTATGTTTTTGGTACGATAAAAATGACTATGTCAATATATCTTATGTTGCTCATAGAGGGCGGTACTTACAACCTGACGCTATAATAAATTAGATCATAATTTTTCACCCTATATATCTAATGATACATCGGTCTTAAAATCTGGGAAAGTAGCCATTCTTACATTAAATATATATTATTGTTCCTTTTCGATACTTCAATTCGTTTTCAAGAAAAATCTATTTACCACTAGAAGCGCCAGAGGGTGATTTAACACTTTCCTGTTTTAATTTTCCTTCAAATTTTTAACGCATAGGCATGAGGCTGTTGAAATTTTTGACTTTTCCTATCGGTTTAATGTGCCTTTATTCTCAAAAAAGTAGTTGGAAATAAATTAATTCTTCGAAGTTACAATCCAATACAAAATATCGCGGCACATACTATCGTTATCTATACTTGGTTTTGAGAATCAAGCCCAATCCTGATGTTTCACTAAAGAGAAAAATGCCAGAACTTATTGCATCTGTAGCTCAGATTGGGACTATACGTCAGACAGTTTCACATCACAACAGCCTTCTTGAATGGAGACTTACCCGAACAAATTCATATGGTGGTACCAAAAAACTGGAAGAAGTGATGAAGTCCGATAAAGCATCAAGGCATGCTGGAAGAATTTTGCAACCACAAGGTCTGCTTGTTACAAAAATCTCACTATGGATTGCTTCAAATTGGTAGAAGTTTGTATCGTAAATTATATGATACTCTTCGAGGACTTGGAGCTATTCCCGCCCGGATCCCTGCTTGATCCAAGTTTTTTTAGGGGAAGCAGTAATAATAGCTGCCACTTGCGTCGACAACATCCTGATCGTGTCGAAGAACGATAAAGAGATCACTATATTCGCTCAAGTACTTGAGGAACAGTTCGACAACAAGGATTTACGGTTGGCGAGATAATTTTTTACAACGAAGTTTGTCTACATTCTACCTAACTGACTCCATTGAGGATTTTTTCAATTCCATATTTTTGCTATAACTGAAACCCGATCAAAATTTGCCACAGTATAGTGTTGTGTATAGCAAATGTGTCAAGTTCATAAACTATTTGAGAAGTATCTTGAAACATTCAAATTAAAATCTATCTGTATTAGAAACGTTCACAATTATATTTGAAAAATTTGTTTTATGACTTGACCTTGTACAGTTGGCGAGCTGCCTAAATTTATCTTCGTTTTATTAGATTATCTTGAGATTTATTTAAACATAACTATGTACATATTTTGAAACAATCTACGGTTAGATCAGTTCTAGAACTAGGCAACTACAATTCAATTTTTATTTGATCTAAAAGTTAATTTAAATAAATACTATTACACTATCAATTTGATAATCATCCTTTCCGACGTATGTCTCGATTTTCTTCTTTTTTTGTCAAGTCTAATTATTAAGTGTCACGTAGAAATTGTAAGGTTATACTTTTAAGTTTGAACGAAAATAGTTTACCAAAAATGCACCCAGCGAAAATATATTCGTAGACATTTTTGAGCTAAGTTGTTGTATAATAATCTGCAAATAATAGAATCTGATTTATTTTATAAAAAACAAATGTATTGACCACAGAAATTGGATAAAAAAAATGTTCGTGATAGTTTTATAGGTTTATACAAAATACATTTTACTTTCAATAAAAGCATTCAGATAAAATCTTGACTTACGACTGAAAGGACAATTGCTAGATTCAAATATACTCATATATATTTATTAATAACAAAATAAAACTTCACATGGTATACATTGTTTCTGCTAATTGTCCGCATTAATATTCTACTTATTTTAGCATGGGCGCCGAATTTTGTGAAATTCCATTGGGTAATGGTACTCAATAACTTCCAGATAGATTATTGAAGACATATTAGTATTTTTTATAGTTGTTGTGTTGATAACTACCATAAACTGAAAGGACAAATAGCTAAATGAATAACGTTGAAAAACTTGGCTTATAGTCTTAGTACCACTGATACGTATAACGTGGGAACTGTGTTAAATCATGTCCATATGAGTTCAATGAACACTTTTTTAACTATTTACAAAACTTTAAATCAAGTGATATTCACATAATAACTCGAGATATGAATATTATAGATTTACTATCAGAAAATGTAAACATTGATGAATATAAAAATAATTTGGAATACTTCGAATTCATCTCTTATATAAACGATATCACTCGACCAGATAGATCCACGTGCCTCGACCATTTCTTTGTGAAAGCAAATATAGAAATGCATGATCGAATAAAGTCATTCATATTTCAGGATAAAATTAGTGACCACCGACCTATTGCTCTAACAGTAGATGTGGGTGAGAGAATAATAATGAGCTCAAACATACAAAAGTATATATAAATTACAACAGGCTACGGGTGGCACTACAAAGTGAAACATGGGTAAACATTTATGAACAAAACGACGTCAACTCCAAATGTGAAATATTCATAAACAGACTGAAATACCATGTAAGAAACACACATCTGAAATCAAAATAAAAAAAATAAATATAAAACTATAAAAAAATTGATCACGTCAGGACTATCTACATCAATGAAAGAAAAGAACGAGCTCTATAAACTACTAATTGAAAATCCCAATAACCTACAAATAAAACAAATATACAATAATTACAAACGAAACTTAAATAAAGAAGCAAAAAAACAATATTTTCAAAACGAAATTGGGAAGAATAAAAGTAAAACAAAAGGGCTCTGGGAAAGTGCCAATGAGATTTGCAACAAAACTCGCCCAAAAACAAAAATAACCAAAATAGAAATAAAAGAAAATTGTACCACTGAAATCAAACATATTATTAGTGATGAATTCAATAAACACTATAGTGAAATTGGGCAAAAACTAGCGAATAAAATCGAAAAACCAAATTCCTTCCGAGACATTACAACTGAAATAAACAAAAATATATTCTTATACCCCTCAAACACTGGAGAAGTATCACAAATAATCAAACAACTTAAACTCAAAAAAAGTCCTGGGCATGACGGTTTTACTGCAGAAACGCTTAAACAAATAGCCGACTTCCTAACAGTCCCTCTCACTCACATTATAAATAGCTGTATTGAAAATGGAATATTTCCGAACATTTTAAAAACCGGTGTTATCAAACCACTTTTTAAGAGTGGGGATAAACTGCAAATTTCAAATTATAGGCCCATCTCTTTGATATCAAACATAGCAAAAATTTTTGAAAAATAATAAAAAAGAGAATGGTACATTTCATGAAAAAACATGATATTCTATCCGATAATCAATATGGGTTCAGAGAGGGGAGGTCAACCGAAGATGCAATACTAAAACTGACAACGTACATTTACAAATTACTCGACCTTTCTAAACCGTCGCTATGTATCTTTGTTGATCTTTCCAAAGCCTTTGATACTGTTTGTTACAAAAGGCTTTTAGTGAAACTGGAAAAAATTGGTATGCGGGGTAAGCCGCACGATCTTTTGAAACCATACCTGTCGAACCGAAAACAAGTAGTAGATATTGATGGTGTGGTGAGCACTCCGAGGACAATCACTTACGGGATTCCTGAAGGCACGGTATTAGGTCCCCTACTATTCACTATCTAAATAGACAGCCTATGGAAAATGACAACTGTAGGTAATATTATAAGTTATGCTGATGACACGGCAGTAATTTACAGTGACAACACATGACAACAACTGAAAGCAAAGACGGAAAAAGACTTCAACAACATCTTTATATGGTTTCAATACAATAAATTAGCGATGAACGACGAAAACACCAATCACTTACCTCTCACCTCCTATAGCAATAACCTGCCGAATATGGGTCCATTAAATATAAGTCAAAATATATCCATTCCAGAAGCCAGCTCCATAAAATACCTTGGTATACAAATTGACAGACATTGAAATGGAACTTACATATATCGTATGTAACAAGAAAAATACGTGGATTCATATCAAGATTCAAACTGTTGAGAGAAATCCTTGAAAATTTTCACTTGAAAACTATATATTATAGCCTAATTCAATCCCAACTTATATACGGTATTATAGGATGGGGAGGCGTAAATGGTACGCATTTAAATAGTCTGAATATTGTGCAGAAGAAAATTCTCAAAATAATCCTTGGCAAAGGAAAGAAGTACTCTACCGACAATCTGTATAAAGAATGCGGCATTTTTGATATTAGATAACTCCATTGCCAGAATATGTTACAAGGGATTGACAAAAATAAAATTGAAATAACGCACCCAGATCATCTATATAATACAAGAAGGTGAAATCACAGCGTCGTGGTACCGAAATGTATTAAAACAGTGCAGCTTTCTAGGTCCAAAAATTTGGGAATTGTTATCTGAAACAATAAAAACCAGCAGAAGCAACGAAATTTTTAAAATAAAATTTAAAAATTCGCTACAATGCTATGATAGACAGATATTCCAAAAAATAATTTAAACCCTCAATAAATTGTTCATCAAACTTATAATACTGTAATGTATGTGTATGTGACCCTAAACCCCGATTATGACTCACTTTATGTGAAACCCACCTAGATGTGACCCGTTTACCAATTATGATAATAGATCTTATGTGATACTCACATGGGATCAAAATTGTATGACTGTAATATATGTGTATATGAGACCTGAACCCGATTATGATAAACACTTTATGTGTAACTTACTTGAAAGTGACTTTTACCGATTGTGATATGTTATTTTACGTGATGCAATCTCTACCCATATGTTTTATACTTATACTTTATCTTATTTTAAATTTATATTTTAATGTTTTTAAATGAAACTCAAGGTCTCTAGTCAATTCCACAATATAATACAAGTTATTGAAAATTCGAAAAAATTGACAATTGTTTTGATAAATCAATATTGATATTGAATTTCGAATTTTCAATAACTTGTATTATATTGTGGAATTGACTAGAGACCTTGAGTTTCATTTAAAAACACTAATATGAGCATATTCCACGAAGTAAGGGTCGAGACAGTCAATTTCATTATATTTTAATCTTGAGTATTTTCATTATATTTAGAGGCTATATCACGCACAAGGAGTAATTTTCTACTATTGCTCCTTCAGTGATACCATTGTTTATTTCACTCAGCTCACTTGACATTGTTTTATCAAAATTATACTTGATTGTACATGTATGATGAATAAACATTATTATTATTATTATAAATTGGAATAGTTTAGATCTGTTCTTAACCATTTCATTTTTTTTTATTTTAGGCATTCTTCGAACGTAATTTTTTTTTTATTTTTTATTTCAATGTGACTAGTTTTCTTTGTTATTGAATCAAAAAACGTTTAAAATTGAAATGAAAAAACACTTTTCAGTGGAAACTTTTTTTCCAAAAACTCAATTTTCATTGACGAAATAAAAAAACAAAACTTTTCACTAAAGTGAACGACTTAAACATGTTCCAAATCCACTATTATACATTCGACAACAGAGAACCTTGTTGAAAAAAATAATATCGTGAAAGAGAAAAATCGAGAAAACAGAAAATCAAAAAGTAAATTCAAAATAATTGTGTCCTCCGTACTTCAATTTTGATTAAAATGGTGATTTATTTTCATCGTTCGAATTAAATCTAGATAAACATTTTAATTTAAAGATGACAATTGTATCACTCTCACTGATTTTTCGTACCCAGAAAACGGCGTCCATGCTTTTCTACAGTTATTGACTAAATTTCTATAAATATTTAAATTATTCGTAGCATTGAATAATATAAATTTGTTTAAATGACTTGTCGTCATTGACTTAAGCGGATATTTTTTTGAGTTATCGTTTGATTTAAAAATAAATCGATTTTTTATTTACATATTTAAAAACTTATTTTTATATAATATTGTATTGGGAAATATTGTAAGAAACATAGGAATATAAATATTGTGAAATATCCAACCCACTCTAAATTTCAAAAGAAAGTCGCTATAAATTATAATGAGCTTCACTGTTCCACTAAATTGCCACTCTAACCTACTAGAGTGGGATTTGTCTTTGGATCGCCTTTACTTTAGTCCAATTATTTTATTTTAAAAGGCCCTAAGATGAGATATTGTAATAATGTAAATTGTATAAAAAAGAAGAAAAAATGCAGATGTTAAAATGACAATTTTGGGGGACACTAATATCAACAAATGAATAATTAATTTTTTTGCCTATTCCTATACAATCTACTATTAGATATTTATTTTTGTCATTGTGGCGATTTGAGCTTGTTCTCTCAGTGTATTCCGTCACAATTTCGACATCCACTTATCCTATGATTTCCAGAGCAAGTTTTCTCTTCTGTGTGTGCTTTTTCTGGAGCAAAGTATGGTAGATACTCAAAGAGTGGAGTGTGTATCCAGTGGAACAATTAATTTTATTATGATTCATCGCGAAGTTCTATTGAAATTTACATTGACAGATTTGACTTTTAGTTGGGTAAACATTTTAAATTATTATTGCTATGTACCGCAACATGTTTTCCAATACCATATGTTAAATAACATCTCAATTCAAACATATAATTCCATGCAGTTTGTAATTAAATGAAATTAATATTAATGGATGTAACAAATGAATTGAATGATTGTAATCAACAAGAGCAAAACATCATCCAAATATTAACACCACAAGTAATTTTTTGGGATGTAGAAACATTTTTACGGTAGTTGCTAGTGAAATGGCTCTCCTTGAAAGGTACTATTTTCAAAATAAAACACAAGTGGCGAAACAAAACTTATGAATTTGTGAAAGCTTAGTGGAAGCGGATAAAAAATAATAACTAATTTGACTTTTTTATTTTATTCGCCAACGTTTCGTTGCAATTCGTCACTTTCTTCGGGGCTATAAAAACAATACCAAACAATAAAAACACAGTTTTACAATAAATTGGAACATAGAGATGACAATTAGAATTCAAAAAACAAGGCTACACTGCACAAAAGCTTAACAATAGTATCAATCAAACCAGGTCACAAGGTTGTAACAATATACAGGGTGTCCCGGGACTAATGGGAAAAAAGTCAGGAGCGTATAATCTGAGCCAACATAATGTTAGTACTTCATAGAAACTTTTTCTATGTAGGCCCTCGTTTTCGAGTTATAGGCCTCCAAAGTTTTAATTTTGAATTTGGTTTTTATTTTTATTTTTTTTACTAGTTATTTGATCTTTGTAAAATTTACGGCAAAGCTATAATGTACGTGTATGTTTATTTTGGAAAGGTAAACAGATTTACAGTAGTGCCTTGAAGCCAGGGACGGACTACTCGCAATGGTTAGTGATCCAAAAAATTTGCAGGGATGGCACACCCTGTATGAAATTATCGAAATTGACTTCCCCACACATTAAGCTAACGAAAAGGTACTCTTGCTGGAATTCGATAAAATGAGCCGTTTGGCTAATATTTACAGTTTTATTAATGCACTACGTACAAATTTACCTAACTAACTTATTAATACGATGTACTACAAAAAAATAATTTGATGATAGCAGATGATAAAAACATTAAGAACTTATTTATTGGGAATTAAAAAGGTACGCAGACAACGTAATTAGTTGCTTTTAATCAAAATTACGAACACAACATTATTAAACCATTAAGAAAACCTCATAAAACACAAGTTATAAAACAATCGACTGAAACTAATTCCTAAACAACAAAAACTAACGTTCTTCTAATAAATGTTCAATATGAGCTCCTCCCACTTCCACGCACATTCTAAGTCTACGACGGTTGTTTCTTTGCACTTCTAATAACATTGCAGTGTAACAGATTTCTGTCTATTAAATCTTGCCTTGTTTGCACAGGTGTTGCGTATACCCTACTTTTGAGATAACCCTAGAGGAAGAAATCCATAAGATTAACATCTCCTGATCGCGGTGGTCATTGAAAAGGGCCTCCACGACCAATCCATCTATTAGGAAACCTTTTGTGTAAATGCTATCGTACATCTAAACTGAAATGAGGAGGGGCCCCATCATGCATGAACCATAAATTCCTACGAGTTTGTAGTAGCACATCATCAAACAGGTTCCATAACTCATTTTGCGAAAACTCCAAATATCTTTGACCGGTCAAAGTATCGTCAATAAAGTATGGCCCTATCAAATGATTTCCAACTATTCCTGCCCAAACATTAACCATGAATCTATGCTGGCTCCTAGTTTGACTAATGCCATGTGGATTCGCATCATCCCATAAATGCATATTATGAGAATTTATGACTACATCTCAGGTGAAACCGGATTCGTTCGTAAAGAGAACGTTACTAATAAATGTATTGTTTGCTTGTTGTTGTCGCAGAAACCACTGGCTATACTCAAGTCGTGAAGGATAATCAGCCACTGTCATACTGTGTACTTTTTTCATGTGAAAACGATATAACAGATGTTCTTTTAGAACGCGATGCACAACTGATTTCGAGACGTTATGTTCTCTTGATAATTTTCGTAAACTCGTTGATGGTTCAACTGCATTTAACAAGTCTTGTTCAACTGCCACAGTACGTACGCTTCGTACTGGACCTTCTCCACCTTTTTTTGGCAAAAAACGTCCTAAAATTTATAACTTTGTTTTGTATACATGGAAAATTACATTTACTTATTCATACCTGTTTCTCGTAACCTGAGATCAATACGCTCAAACATTCGTCTGTCTGGAAATGCTCTGTTTGCAAAATGTTCTGCATAAAGCCTTCTGGCCTCTAAACAGTTTCGAGAAACCAGTCCATACATTAAATTCATATCTGCGTACTCAATAAAAGTGAATTCTGCCATTGTAACTGTTAAATTAGGGACTTATGAATTATTGACAAGTACTGACTACGAACTATTCTACACAATGTTTGACAACTAATCCTATGGTTACTTGATAAACGGTAAAAACACTTTTAAAAAGTTTTTACCAACTTTCCAATTAATAAGTCGTTAATGTTTTTTATCTTCTGCTATCGTTAAATTATTTTTTTGTAGTACTGAAGGTAAATCTTGGACATCGTATTAATAAGTTAGTTTTACCTCGTTGTGTACTTATAAAAATGGTGAATGTACGTAGTGCAATAAAACTGTCAATATTAGCCGAACGGCTTATTTTATCGAATTCTAATAAGAGCACCTTCTCGTTAGCCTAATGTGTAGGGAAGTGAATTTCGATAATTTCATACAGGGTGTGCCATCCCTGCAAATTTTTTGGATCACTAACTATTGCGAGTAGTCCGTCCCTGGCTTCAAGACACTACTGTAAATCTGTTTACCTTACCAAAATAAACATACACGTACATTATAGCTTTGCCGTGAATTTTATAAAGATCAAATAACTAGTACAAAAAATAAAAATAAAAACAAAATTCAAAATTAAAACTTTGGAGGCCTATAACTCGAAAACGAGGACCTGAATAAAAAAAGTTTATATGAAGTACTAACATTATTTTGACTCAGGTTATACGCTCCTGACTTTTTTCCCATTAGTCCCGGGACACCCTGTATAAAATACATTGGTAAAATGCCGTAACAACAACAAAGAATTAAAATTTAAAACAATTAAGAAACAATACACTCAGCTAATGGGTTGGACAGCAATTACAAAACTAAAGATAGAATTTATACTTCCGAAAACTGAATACCCGATTGTGAGGTGTTGCCAAATTGTGTTGAGAATCAACGAGTAAAATTATTAATTAGATGGCTATATAAATGTTACACTACTACTGGCCTCAAAAGCCCAAGTCTAAAAAGGAATTACAATTCATTTGAAAAAAAAATTCCTTCCTCTCTATGTTTTACTAGTAGTCTCCATTTTTGTCTGTCATCCGCTATCTCCCTCCATCTTTCCACTCACTTTTTCTTCAGATCCGTCGTGACTGCCTCTAACCTTTCCTTCTTCGGTCTGCCCTTTCGCCGTTTACCTCCTCTAGCTTCGAAAATAACTCTACTGGGATGTCTTTCTCCTGCCATTCTGCTGACATGACCCAGCCATCTTATTCTCTGTGCCTTTATATGATGAACTATGTCCGGATATCCATAAGTTTCCGCCACTTCTTTATTTGTTAGTCTCTGTGCCTTTATATGATGAAGTATGTCCGGATATCCATAAGTTTCCGCCACTTCTTTATTTGTTAGTCTTCTCCAAGCTCCATCTTCTAGCTTTTTGCCTCCAAATATTTTTCTGAGTATTTTTCTTTCCCATATTCCAATTTTATTTTCATTCTTTTGTGTAAGTATCCAGGATTCACAACCGTATAGTACTGTTGGCCTAATTGTCGTTCTGTATATTCTTATCTTCACTTTTTTGGAGAGTCCTTTTGATTTCATTATATTACTGAGGGCTCCTACTGTTCTGCTTCCTTTGGAAAGCCTCTCATCTATTTCATCTGTTTCGTCGTTTTTATTATTAATTGTTACCCCTAGGTAATCAAAACTGTCAACTTTCTCGAAGTTATATACCTGGTTGTCTGTTCTGAAGGTTACCTCTTTTATTCCATTAATTGTATGATTTTTCATCTCCATATATTTAGTTTTAGCTGTGTTTATTATTAGGCCATACGTCTTCGCTGTATCTACAAAATACTAAGTGTGTCTCAGAAAAGTGTTGGTTCAGATAATCGGACAAAGGAAACCTTCATTACGAGCAGTAAGTGAAATATCAAGTTATAAAAATATTCATTTCGATTCATAACAAATAAAATCTGGCAAAAACACGAAACGATAAGAACTAAATTACAAGTAATTAGCAACAAGTACTTTCGTTTTGCATTAAAGTGTTGCCGATTCAAATTAGAATCAAGAAAAATAGGGAAATATCTAAAAACTGTATCTCGTGTCTTTATTTCTAAATTTAGTGTCCGGATTGTGGTTGCACATATATCTCCGATAAAAAGTTTGGTATCCGAAGAGTTGACCTGTACCGGCTTTTTTGCGCGGTGAAAGTATGGAAGACAGTAGTGGCGATGCACATACCACAGATGATGGCAAAAGAAAGAAAAATACAAGAGGGCTGGAGGAGTTCCTTGGACAATCGTCAAAAACGCTTAGAACGCCAGATAAAAGGGAAAAAACGGATGAGAAACTCAACAAAATAATAGAAATGATACAGAACCTCCAAAAAGATGTTAAAAGAGATTTGAAAGAGGTTAGAGAAGAGCAAATGATGTATAGAGAGGAACTAGAGAAAATTAAAGAAGAGAACAAGTTACTACATACTGAAAATGAAGCAAATAAGAAAAAATTGTTACAGTTAGAACAGAAAGTGGGAGAAATGGATAGGGACAAAAGGAGAAATAATATAATTGTGCAAGGAATGCCTATAGCGATCCATGAAGAGCAATCCATAAAACGTGAAATGGAGACCTTGATGAAAAACAAACTTGAGGTGGATATAAAAATTAAAGGAGCGAGGAAACTTGGAGAAAACACATGTCTGCTAGAATTAAATAATAATACGGATAAGCAACTGGTTATGGCCAACAAAAAGAAGTTGAAGAATGTAAGGGAGGCAAGAATCTATATTAATAACGACGTGAGTAAAGAGAATAGGGAAGTACAGAGCAAAATACGAACACTTGCAAAAGAGGAAGAGAGCAAGGGGAGAACTGTTAAGATTAGATTCGGCAAATTGAACATGACGAGGAGTGGGTATGGGATAAAAACACAGAATCGCTGGTAAAAAGAAAACCAGGCCCAGAAAACCAACAATGGTAAGAATGGCGATGGATGGTCAGATATATAACGACTCGGCAAAAATAAAGGATTATGATTTTGCAATACATCTTTAAAATAAAAATATAGGCAGGACAAGGAGCAAGGAACAAGGTAGAAAAATAAAGCAGCAGAATAGAGAAATTCATAAAAAACTTTTGAAAATTGGGACGTGGAATGTAAGAGGAACTTACCATGAAGGAGCTTTGAAAAACTTGGTGGATATTATGAGAAGATATAATATCGATATCCTAGCATTACAAGAGACAAAACACAAGGGCAATGAAAAAATAAGAATAGCGTGATATATATATATATATATATATATATATATATATATATATATATATATATATATATGTATATATATATATATATATATATATATATATATATATGTATATATATATATATATATATATATATAAATTCATTTAGTTTCTTCAACCATTTGTATATAATATTGGAAATGTTTATATTCTTGGGTTCATAGGTTGTTTTAAAATAATTAAAATACGATTGTATTTCACATTTTTCTATTGAAAATGGATAAAAATTTTAACGTTTCGCCTCCTCCTTGGAAGCATTTTCAAAACAATATCATTATAAGAATAAGGTACGATTAAAATATTTGTAAATAGATAAAAACATAACATTAGTAGGTTTTTTTAAAAAACATTAATAAAAACACAGAATTAAAATTGACGTACTTACCTTAGAATTTCAATGTAACGATACTATACGAGGGAAGCTGAAATGAGTTAATTAATCAGCTTATAGTAAATTTGACTCAAGTTTTTTATATCTTGTCTATCATTCACAGAAAACTCATCTTGTTTTATGTGTATCATTTCTTTAATTGATAATTTCTGATAATTTGTGTCTTGAGCTAAGATTTTTGTTTTTTTATAATCAAATTCATGATTCTCAGTGCTTTCATGTTTGTGTAAAGCAGTTGATGCATTTTTTGTATATTTGTGACCATTCATCCTGCCCTCCAAGTACTGTGTAGTCATTCCTATATAATGCTTCGGACAATTCATGCATGGTATGGAGTATATAATATTAGATTTTTTATTATCTTTGGTTTTGTTTTTTAGTTTAGTAAAAAGTGGCGATAATGTGTTGTGGGATTTATGGCATACATTGATGTTATATTTTGATAAGATGTATTTAAGCTTTTCAGATAATTGATTTGTATAAGGTAGAGCTATATATGTATCATTTTCTTGGTTTGGTTTTATTTGTGTACTTGGTTTTATGTTGTTATTGTATAATTTATATGTACGTTGTTGAATGATTCTGTTAATTTGATTTTCTGGATATTGATTATTTTTTAGAATATTTTTAAGTTTTTTCAATACCTTAGGGCGATACTCAGGTGAAGTTAATTTGATAGCTCTATCTGTTAATCCTATAATGACACTGTTTTTTTGTGATTTGGGATGGCATGAGTTATAATTTAGATATCGTCCAGACCATGTTTCTTTTGTATATAGTTTAGTTTTTATTTTGTTTTTGGTTTTTATAAGTGTCATGTCTAGAAAATTTATTTTGTTATTGTTTTCGATTTCTAAAGTGAATTGGATACTTGGGTTGAAACTATTGAAAGCACTCAGGAATGCATCGCACTTGTTACTCGGAATTACAGCTAAACAATCGTCAACGTATCTTTTAAAAAATGTTACATCAAAATCTATATTATTTAATACTTTTTCTTCTATATATTCCATGACAATTTGCGCTAGACTTGAAGAAATTGGAGATCCCATTGTACATCCGTTTAGTTGTTGGAAAAAGTTGTCATTATATTGAAAGTAATTATTTGTTTGTATAAGCATAATGCCTTCTAGAAATTCGTCATAGTTAAGTGATGTATGTTGTTTGATCGAATCCCATTTATCTTTTAGTACATGTGTTATAAGATCATTTGGAATATTTGTATACATTGAAATGACATCTAGGGATATGATTTTATAATTATCAGGAATATGCACTGTATCTAAAAATTGTTTGAGCATAAATGAATCTTTCACATAAAAATAATTACTCCATACCATGCATGAATTGTCCGAAGCATTATATAGGAATGACTACACAGTACTTGGAGGGCAGGATGAATGGTCACAAATATACAAAAAATGCATCAACTGCTTTACACAAACATGAAAGCACTGAGAATCATGAATTTGATTATAAAAAAACAAAAATCTTAGCTCAAGACACAAATTATCAGAAATTATCAATTAAAGAAATGATACACATAAAACAATATGAGTTTTCTGTGAATGATAGACAAGATATAAAAAACTTGAGTCAAATTTACTATAAGCTGATTAATTAACTCATTTCAACTTCCCTCGTATAGTATCGTTACATTGAAATTCTAAGGTAAGTACGTCAATTTTAATTCTGTGTTTTTATTAATGTTTTTTAAAAAAACCTACTAATGTTATGTTTTTATCTATTTACAAATATTTTAATCGTACCTTATTCTTATAATGATATTGTTTTGAAAATGCTTCCAAGGAGGAGGCGAAACGTTAAAATTTTTATCCATTTTCAATAGAAAAATGTGAAATACAATCGTATTTTAATTATTTTAAAACAACCTATGAACCCAAGAATATAAACATTTCCAATATTATATATATATATATATATATATATATATATATATATATATATATATATTATCAGAAACCCAATTACCATAGTATATGGTGTAGGGTATACTTTTACAATTATACTTATTTCAATTACATCGCATTATACTTAAAACGTATATCCATTTTTTCATCGATGCTTTGGTTCAGATAGAATTTTATTCATGTACAAATTTAGCCCATTGGTTTTTATCTCTTGCCATTGTTTTTGCCTCTGTCCATGTTTTTCCTTTTTCTTGCATTATGCCTACCATAACACCATCCCATGTTTGTTTTGGTCTTCCCTTTTTCGTTTTTTTTTGTATTTTTGATTGCCATACTTTTTTAACTGGTTTTGTATCGTCCATTCTTTGTAAATGTCCCCACCAGCTTAATTGTCTCTTTTCAATAAATTTAAGTGTTGATTCTATTTCAAGGTCTTCTCTTATTTTCGTACTTCTTAGTTTGTCTTTCTTTGTGACTCCTTTAACTCGCCTAAGATACTTCATCTCAACTGCTTGTATTTGGCTCTTTTGTCTCTTTGTTAATACCCAAGATTCACATCCGAATGTTAATATTGGCCGGTAAATTGTTTTAAATACATTTAACTTCGTTTTCTTGGAAATTTCTTTTTTATTTATGAATGTCGAGTTTCATCGTTTTTTGTACTCTATTGTTAATTTCAACATCCTGTGTTCC
Source organism: Galeruca laticollis (assembly GCA_963921935.1). Taxonomy (NCBI): domain Eukaryota; kingdom Metazoa; phylum Arthropoda; class Insecta; order Coleoptera; family Chrysomelidae; genus Galeruca; species Galeruca laticollis. Next base: position 219,128,035 of record OY998175.1, read on the forward strand.
ATTTTCTTCTATTTCTACTCCCAAGTATTTATATCTTCTAACTTGCTCAATTTTTATTCCATCTAAATGTATATTTAGATGTTTTTGTTTCGGTCCTATAACCATAACTTTGGTTTTACTTTGATTCACTGTCATTCCAAATTCTTCCGATACCGTGCTCCATATTTCCATATTCTTTTGTAGATCTTTATGTTTCCCTGCCATAATTATTAAATCATCTGCAAAAGCTGCTTCTGATTTATCCACTCTTCATAAATGTCTGTATCCAATGTGTAGTTTTGCCATTTTGGTTGACGATTTTTTAATTATTTCATCAATAAAAATTGTAAATAATAATGTACTTAGTCCCCCTCCTTGCCTTAATCCTTCTTGTGGTGAAAATGGTTCTGATGTTTTATTCCTGTATATTACACAGTTTCTATTATGTTTGTAAATGTTTTTGATTATATCTATTATTTTGTAATTTACTCCCCTTCCATCTAGTACTTTCCATAACTTCTCCCTTGGTACTTTGTCAAAAGCTTTTTCCATGTCTATAAATCCCATTTATACCTTTTTCTCTTGTTGTGAGAACTTCTCAATTATCTGTTCCACTGTGAATATGTGGTCTTGGATGCTTCGCCCTCTTCTAAATCCACTTTGCGATTCTTCGAGAGTATTTTCTATCCCTGGTCTTATCTTACTGTCTATAATCTTCTCGTAGACTTTAATAGCTGTACTAAGTAGATTTATTGCTCTATAATTATTGCAGTCTTGTCTATCCCCCTTTTTATATATTGGAACTATTGAGGCTGTCTTCCAATCTTCTGGAATCTGTTCTTCACTCCACGCCGTGTTGTATATTTTCAATAATATTTTCGTTCCTGTCTCCCCTAAATTCTTGAACATTTCTGCAGCTAATTTATCAATTCCTGGAGATTTTCCATTTTTCAATTCATCTATTATTTCCTGTAATTCTTTTAGAGTTACAATGTCTTTATTTTCTATTATTGCATCCTTTTTTTGTTAATGTCCTGAATTCTGTTGCCTGCTCCTAGTAATTCCTCAAAATACTCTTTCCATCTATCAATTACTTCGTTTTCATTTCTTAGTATATCTTCTTTTTTATTTTTTATCCATATTATTTCTTGTGGTTTTTCCTTTCTTAATGACTTCAATGTTTTGTAAAACAGTTTTTGTTTTGATTTACTATTGCTTTCCATTTTTTCGCCAAATTCTTTCCACTGACTTCTTTTAGCTACTGCTACCATCTATTTTACCTTTTTCCTCTTCTCTTTGTACACTCCATAGTTTTCCGTTGTTTTGTTATTTATATATATTTTCTACGCTTCTTTTTTTAATTCTACTTTTATTTTAATTTCGTCCGTCCACCAAGCTGTTTGTTTTTTCTTATTAGTTTTCTTGCTACAACCACATATTTCTTTAGCGGTTTCCAAAACGGTTTTTTTGAAATAATCCCACATTTCCTCTAAATTACCATTTTTCATTATATCACAATTGTTTAAGAACTTTCCTGATAATGCCATTTCGTATTTCTTTGCCATATCTTTGTTTTGAAGTTTGTATGATCTGACCGATTCATATTCTATTCTTTTTTCTACTTTTTGTCTATTGAGATTTGTAATTTCTACTTGTTCTCTTATTTTTGTTACAAGTAAATAGTGGTCACTTCCCATTTCTGGTCCTCTTCTAACTTTGGTATCCAATACTTCCTTTCTATTTCTCTTTTCCACTAATATGTAATCTATTATTGACCTTTCATTTCTGCTTTCCATCACACGTGTATATTTATGTATGTCTTTATGTTGGAAAAATGTATTAGTTACAATAAAATTGGGTAATATGCAAAAATCCAACAGCCGTTCTCCATTATTATTCCTAAATGCTTCACCATGTTTTCCTATCACTGTTCTGTAAATGTCATCTTTTGTTCCCACTCTGCTATTCAAATCTCCAAGTATAATTATTTTTCCTTTTGCATTTTCTGTAGCCATAGTTCGATCTTCCCAAAACCTATCTTTATTTCCTACTGTATCGTCTTCATTTGGTCCATATACAATTATTATAGTTTTTGTGTCCATATTTTTATTTTTCATTTCCATCACCAGTAATCTTTCCGACCATCCCGTCCATCCAGTAATTTGTTCTTCTAAGTTTCTATGTATTATGCATGCAACTCCGGCTGCCGCTCTTTTCTCATTTTCAATACCACTATATATGAGTATATGACCATTATCCATTTTCACTATCCCTTGTCCTTTTTTTTTTGTCTCTGTTAGAGCTAGTATTCTCAAGTTTGTATTTCAAAACTCTTCTTCTAATTCTTTTTCTTTTCCGAAAATACTTCTAACATTCCATGTTCCAACTCTCCACATTTCCGTTGCTAATTTTACTTTATTCATATCAAATTCCGTTTCCGTTTCTTTTTCTCTGTTACCATGGATATCCGGTTCTTTATAGCGTGATACACCTTTTTTAATAGCGGAAATGACAACAGGTATTTTGGAAGAGGGTTCATTGTTAGTAAAGACCTAACACAATATGTTGTAGATTTTGAGGCAATATCAGATATATTGTGTAGGTTGAGGCTTCAACGAGAATATAGAAAACTTAGTATAATAAACGCACATGCACCAACGGAAGATAAGGACTTAACTATAAAAAATGAGTTCTACGAAGAAATGAACGTTCAGGTCGGAAAAATACCAAAGTTTGATGTAAAAATAGTTATAGGTGATATGAACTCGAAAATCGGATGCGAAGGAGAGTATAAACATGTGACAGGGGGAGAAACTTTACACCTGAAAACTAATCAAAATGGAAAGTGTTTAATTGACTTCGCAGAATTGAATAATATGGTGATAAAGAGTACAAGCATCGATCACAAAGATATACATAAAGTAACCTGGATAGCGCCTGATAAGGAGACGAAGAACCAAATTGATCATGTACTTATTGGAAAAATACATACAAGGGCCATAAAAAATTCAGATTCAGACTAGTCCCTAGTTATATTAAAAATAGAACAACACGTACCTACGTTTAAAATCTATGATAATAGACAGATAAAAAGATTTAATGTGAAAGACCTTAAGGAGAATGATGTGCAAAAAAATTACAGATTGAGATGGAAAATGAATTAACAGGATTGCCAGAGTCAGAGGATATAGAGATGGAGTGGAAACAGATAGAAAAATCAATCATTAAATCCTTGCAAAGTAGCGTAGGACAACCAACACATAGAAATAACAAGGATTGGTGTGATGATGATTGTAAAAAGATATTAGATCACAGAAACAGAGCACGGTTGAACGTATTGAGAGTAAATACGGAACCTAAGAGAAAAATATATGAGGAAACAAGAAGAAAAGCCAAAAAAGTGTGCCGGCATAAAAAGAGGATGAATATGGAACAAAAGTTAGAGATAATCGAGGAGCATTATAAAAATAAAGAAATCAGAAATTTCTATCAGGAGGTAAAGAAAACGCAAGGAAAAGGATATAAAGCTATTGATTTCTGTAGAAATAAACAAGGACAAATGATAACAGATCCACAAGGACGATTAGACAGATGGGCTGAACATTTCGAAGAGTTGCTGAATAGTGGAAGGGTACAGACTGAACTGGAAGATGATAATGTAGAGTATGGTGACCCCGGAGAACTAGAAGAACCATTAGACGACGAAATACTGGAAGAAATAATCAATCAAAAGAATAATAAAAGTGGAGGGGAAAATGGAATAACAGCTGGATTCCTAGGAATAGGTGGAGCTATATTACAGCAGAGGTTATGCAAATTAATAAGAAAAATTTGGAGAAATGAACAGACACCGAATGTTTGGAACAATGGAAGTATCTGCCCGATTTTTAAAAAGGGAGAGAAAACGTATTGTGAGAATTATAGAGGAATATCTTTATTAGACGTGACTTATAAGGTATTAGCCAGAGTTATCCGCACTAGACTCACAGAAATATATAACAAGGAAATTGGAGAATACCAAGGAGGTTTCAGACAAGGAAGAGGAACGGCAGACCAGATATTCACACTAAAAATTATACAAAATAATAGCTATTAACAAAATTTAGGACTACACTCACTTTTTATCGACTTCAAGCCGGCTTATGACTCCATCATAAGATCAAAATTGTATGAATCTTTAGGAAATCTTGGAGTTCCACAAAAACTGGTAAATTTGATGAGACTAACTCTGCATAAAACAGCATCGAAACTTTTGGTAGAAGGAAGTTTATCGAAAAGCTTTACTTCAAGACAAGGACTGAAACAGGGAGATCCATTACCTATAGTTTAGTTCAACCTGATAATAGAAGATATTTTGAGGAAAGCTAGCCTGAATACTAGATGAATGATATACCATTGTAGACATCAGGTAATTACATATGCCGATGATGTGACTAGATGGCTATATTAGACTTAAATTATCCGTATCTGTTTTTTTGTCTGGAAAGCTGTTTTATTAAGGTCAGTAAAATTTTTAGTCATACAAGAATTTTTGTATTCTCGATTTCTATCGCGGAGGAGCCGCTTAGTTTGGCCAACATATGAAGCAGAGCAATCCTGACAGAGAATTAAGTAAATTAAATTCGAATTGTATAGTTTATCCAACTCATCTTTCATCAAACTTTAAAAATCGCCGAACTTTTTTGTATGATAAAAAACTATCTGATTTGTCTCATGAAATAAAATGTGCTTAATTCTCTGAGATAATCCATTAACAAACGGAATTTTATGATAATTTTTCTGATTGCTAGGAGAAGTATTTCGAATTCGACTGTTATCAATGCTCTCTATAATTTTAATAATAATAGACCTACAATAATTATAAAAGCGTAATCTATTTTTAAACATTTCTAGGTTCTCAGTAAAAAATTGTGGATGCGATAATCTTACTATCATACTCTTCAATTCTCTCATAATAGCAATCTTTTGTTGGAATGGATGACATGAATGGAAACTAAGAAGTCTGCCTGAAGAGAACGATTTTTCATAAAAATTAGTAATTGAAGTTTGGTGCTCCGGTCTGATTACCATGTCATCTAAAAAAGGTACTGCGGGATGAATTTTCACTTCTTAAAGTAAATTGAACATTTGCTTTGAAAGAATTAAAATATGTCAGCACATTATCAACTTTTTGGTACGGACATGATGGTATCATCAATATTCAACTTTATTTGAGGCGCTGGAAAAGGCAAGCTAGACACTATTTCACTCAAAACATTCTCCATAACTATATTAGCCAAGATAGGGCTCGCTGGATTACCCATTGCAGTTCCACTAATTCATTTATAATGTTCACCGTCAAATTGAAAGTAACTGCTGTCAAACAAAAATGTTATTAGTTTTAAAATCACATCAAGTGGAATGCTTGAAATGGTAACTGCATTTTCCCAAGTTTTCTTAAAGTATTTGACTACTAGGTCGTGAGTAACATTAGTGAACAAAGATACAACATCAAGACTTATCAGCACATAATCTTCTGGTAAAATTAAAGGTTCAAGATAATTGATCAATTCAAATAAATAGTGATAGTCTCGAGATGCTAAATCCAAGTTTCGACCTCGTCGACATTCCGGATCACCGCTAAGAAGCGTAAAAATCGGCGCAATTCTGCTATTTTTGCGGTTGGACAATTTTGACCTTGAAGTATCACGTTTTAGTATTTACCTGAGCGGTGGACTCGTCAAAGCGAAACCGTGAGGTATGTAGTAATCAACATCCAGTGAAATCCTGTAATGTGGACTAAATTTTCCAGAGAAAAACCATGTTTCAAAATCAAAATTTCGTCTTTTCAACTGATAATAATTATTTGATACATACTACAATGTATGGAAACGTGTGTCACAAAAAATAACAATTTTGGTACACATTTGTCTGTTACATCCATTAATATAATTTATTTCATATAAGATCTTATAATAAATATCTAATTACGAAATGAGTATTGATCTTTCTTTAAATTATAAGCTCTAGTTCTATTTATATCGGTATTATATTTAATTACTGAGTTTGAAACCGTTCGTGATAATTATATTAAATACACGTTTTACTACCACCACATTAATACTGTCTCACCAAGTTATCTTCTTTAGATACCGATCGTGCACTGCTTTTAATCTTCGATATCTGAAGAAGATAACTTGGTTATCGAAACGCTTTTGAGATAGTGTAATTGTGTGTTGATGTAGTGGTTGTGAAAAGTGTGTTCATTATAATCTTTCTTATATATCTTTTGTTCTAAATCTTAATTATTAATTATTTAAAATATTTATAAAAATATTGGAGATATTTTAGTAGATTGATTCAAAGTAAAATTATTTTCAGTAGCCACAAAATTTTTATTAATTATATTCGTCAATAAATAAAGAGTGAGATTAGAAAGTCCAGAAACATGTTGATTTTTCATTTTAATTTACAATTGTTATTAAATAATAATTTATGATATAGGGTGAATAACCTTAAAGTGATGACAACAGCAACAGTTTCGTTAAATACTCCCTTCTATTTTCAATTCGCAGATGTCCATTTCTGAGATAGGCCAGGCGGCAAGTAATGTAAACCGTAAAGAAATGTTGGCAAAGCTTTTATTGGTTTAAATGGTTTATTAGGGTGTGATTATCAAGAATCTAGGTTTTCCCCACACCCTTAAGGCCAGCGTCGATCTCGGTGAGGCTGCAAAGGTACATATTTTTGGTTTTTCAGTAATATCTCGTTTTCTCTTTGTCGTACGGCCAAAATGGTCCTATATGAAATTAAAGTTCTGTACAAAATAGTTTCCTATCATTTTTTTATGGGACTTATACTTTCGGAGTAGTAGCCGCGCGAAGTTGTGCGAGTTTTGAAAAATGTAGTAAATATGGATTCTTGCTTACCGAATTTCACTCTCGGACTGGTGACTGTTGACAATATAAGTAAGCACATATTGTATAAGTTTTCATAAAAAGGTATAGAACTTATGTGAAAATTGCAAACAGTTTAATGTATTGTGGCTTTTATTAAATACATTTCTGCAGCGGGTCAGTGAAGTCAATCTAATCGTCTTCTTTTGGACAAAGTATGCCGTTCTCGCGTAAAAGGTTCGTCCTGAGCTGGTATTTTACCAGAATTCGATGGTTCAGCAGTAATTTCCTTCACTTCAATTCTGCTTTCGTTGTCGATCTAAGATGACTCACTCTCAGAATCAGTTATGTAAATGTCTTGTGTAGCTGTATGCTCGAACTGCACGTCGATCTCGTCATCAACGTCGAAATTATCTTCTTCCATATCGATATTTGCGCAAGACTGGCCCCGGCAACTTCCACACATTATCGAGCAACGCAGCCGAGTCTTCCTGCAGCTACAAGCTGCTCGACACCTTTGCTTGCACTTGCAGGATATCGTGCTGAGAAGCTCCTGTAAGTCAGCGTCTATTAACGTAGGAATAGGTGTCAGTCCATTCCTCGTGCTTTTCCATCAATGAAATTGAGTATTCTCATGCACATGTAAAATTATAATTTAGGTTGTTACTATTTTTTCGGAATTGAAATAACCGTATTTCAATATTCTCATGATACGACTCTCATTTGAGTAGCTAATGCCAAAGGACTACCTTAAAAACCAATACACCATAATGCTTCGAAACCACATTACTTCGAACGTCAATCATTTTCATACGAAATTTTCCACTAAAGGGCCTGGAAATCTACTCTATTGTACAAAAGTTATATAACTCTTACCTGTATTCGCTCTTATGGCAGCAATTATACTCCTTTCTCTCGTATATGTTTTATATTTCACATGAATGATCACTGAATTCAGCCCTCGAAGCTGATCCACTTTATTGTCTTTTCTGTGAACACTTGCTTCTTTGAGAGAGTTCAAACCTCTCGCCTTCACTTCAAGAGTTCCAGCTTCTTTCAATGTCTTCTCACATACAAAGCAATTATTTTGTTCTGACATCGTTATACAGAAATCGTTATATTTTTCGTATACGTAAGCGCGTCATCGACTGACTTAGGCACACAAGGTTATACTGGAATACTGAATACACGAAACTACGAAAGGGGATGCGACGCTACTACGTAGGCAACAGTGTACTCTCCCCACCTAAGAGCAGGGCCTGTTCCGCATCCGCCTGCGCAGGCAGGCATATTTTCGAGAATCTCAATGTCGGCGCTCGTGACGCACGGTCCCTAAAAGAGACTGGATTTATATCTGAGATACCCGTCCCGTATTCTTAGAACCAAATAGCCGTTTGAATCACGAAATACATTTTTAAGCAGAAGCTTATAATATATTGCAGACGACCAACACATACTTATTATCAATGATGAATTTTAATTATTTATACATAGTCATGAAAGAAATAGAACAAATTGTCAACAGTCACCAGAACGAGAGAAGAGTGGAATTCGGTAAGCAAGAATTGATATTTACTGTATTTGACAAAACTCGCACAAATTCGCGCGCCTACTACTCCGAAACCATAAGTCCCATGAAAAAATGATACCGAACTATTTTGTACAAAATTTTGTCACCTTTAGTTTCATGTAGGGCCATTTTGGCCATACGATAAAGAAAAAACGAGATATTACCAAAAAACCAAAAATGTGTACCTTTGTAGCCTCACGGAGATCGACGCGGAACTTAAGGGTGTGGGGAAAACCTAGATTCCTGATAATCACACCATAATAAACCATTTAAAACAATAAAAGCTTTGCCATCTTTTTTTTACGGTTTTGAACGATTTTATCGCCCTGCCGCCTGGCCTAAGAGCTGATTCCAAAAATACAGGTGTTTGGGATTTATAGTATACAGATGAAATAAACGATTACGCACCGCATACAACATGTATGCTAATAAGAAAATACTCAAAGACAAGAAGTTGAAAGAACACAATAATACAGATATATAAAACAATGATACGACCGATCGTAACCTACGACGCAAAAACATCGCGTTTAGTACAGAAGGAAGAGGAACAGTTGAGACTTTTTGAAAGAGTTAACAGATCAATTATCGGACGCAAAAAGAACAAAATGAGTAGACAAGACCACTAATGAACCAGGAAATTGAAGACATACTATACAGAGAAAACATAGTAAGATTTTACAAAGCGCAAAGAATCAAATGGTATGTACACATATACAGTAAATAAAAAACGTCACCACAAAGAAAAATAACTGATAGGATACCACTTAATACAAGACCGAAAGAACGACCAAAATTAAGATGGAAAGAGCAAGTCAAAACTCAAGAAAATTAGAGTAAAAAACTGGAGACAATGAATAGAAAATAGAACAGAGTAGAGAAAAGTTGTTATAAAAGCAGAAACAAACCAGGACCTATAAAAGGGAGAAAAATAGAAGACAATGTGTACTTATCCACCACGATGAATGGATTCTTCGGAAATGTGCAGTTTATTATTATTATTATTGTTGCTTGTTTATATATATATATATGTTGGTTGTTGTCTCGAATATTCGAGATCTTCTAATATTACTGACACAAATGTTGTGTTTGACTATCCTGCTGAATTCTGTTATATTTTCTCATGTTTCATTCAACACCTTTGCTCTCATGTTTCACATCTTTTCTTGGTTGTACCGTACCGATGAAGGCTAATGAGCCAGAAACATGCATGTCTGCGGTTACCACTCTTTTCAGTAGCCCCTTCTTCTATTTGCGTGCAATACCCACTAATCTATTCGTTGCTCATTATATATATATATATATATATATATATATATATATGTATATGTATATATATGTATATATATATATATATATATATATATATATAATGGACATTTTTGTGGGATGTGGCAATATCCATTACAAATAAGTTGGCAAATATCTTTCTTCAAATTATATAAATATATATATATATATATATATATATATATATTTGATTTTGTGTTCTTGGGTTTAGGTCATAAATAAATAAAAAACTTAATATCGTCTAGATACTTTGACGTTTCGCTCCTTGTTGGCAGCTTTCTCAAAAAGATGTTATGTCTTATTTGGACAGAATAAAATATTTACAATTAATCGATATACAATTTTGGAACGTGTACAAAAAGGACACTGAACATACAAAAACATATAAAAACAAGTTTGTTGATAAAATAATAAAGGTGTTTACCTCAGAACCAAAGTTACGATATACGAGTGAAATCAAAAGTGTATAGTATTTTTATTTTGTTATTGGATGTATATATTTTGGTTACTAAATTCATTACGCAATCAAATTATGATAAATTTGACTTAGATTTTTTATATCTTGTTTATCGTTCAATGAATTCTTTTCGTTTTTTATATGTACAATTTCTCTGATTGCTTATTTATGGTAATTAGAATCCTGGGTTAGTATTGTAATGCCTTCTAGTTCAAAGTCTCTAGTCCAAACTTAATATTCCACCTTCCGACAACCTCTATTTGGCTTGTGTGGTTACACACTTACGAGGAGTAGTCAGCTGGCGCTGCCTTCAGTTCCAATCGTTAACCACCACCCCCGACAATTATTCAGCCACAGAAGAAGTTGTATGAAATGAAATGAAATTTCATAAGATAGATAGTCATGCTACTCTCTACATTAGCACTATTTTATTTTGTACTTGTTCCGAAATTTTTACATCACTCTATTTATTTATGAACGCTCTGTAGGCACTGCTAATTGATGAATTTCCCTTCCATAATATATTATTTAAAAAAAAATATATACAAACTCACATTCCACTAAAATTCCACCAATATCTCGAAATATGCTTATATATTCTCACTAAAAATCTTAAAGGATTATCTATATCTACAATAATTTGGTCATTTTAAGAACTAACCGTCCATTTTTATATACAAGTGACTTAAAAAATGCCTCAATATGAGAAACTCATTCTCATTTTAATTTTGCATGAAAGTTATTTGAGATATGTAGCTCCCTAACCTTCTACAAGACTCCAGTAAGAACGCAGATGATTTTTTTTTTTCATTATGATTTAATCTACGTACTCTGTTATAATTTTTGGTGATCCAACTCAAACTATCTAAAATTGGAGGACATTTTGAAATAACATTTTATAACGGAAGTTGAACTGCAAATGTATTGTACAGAGGCACCCGATAAATCGTAGTTTAGTATATGTTGAAAAACTAAGAGTTTAGTACAGGGAAAGTGAGAAATTTCGAAGGAGAATTGTTGAAAACTAAACAACTTGAGAAGAAGTGAAAATGAGAATATATATTATAGTGGATATTTTCACCAACATTTCCAAATATATAGGTGTAATTAGTACAGTTCATGGCCATCCGACAATGTTTAGAAAACTATAGATATAATTAATAATTATTTGGATCACTAAAATGATATTTTGTGAGTGTCAGTTGTATTGCGTAGTCAAGGAGTTAGTCGAGTCACAGCAATACGAGCACTCTCAAAATATTTTCTGGATGTGTATCCACAAAATTTTTTCATGCCAATAAATTTAAATCATTAATCATTAAATGCGATCAAGAATGGCAACGGGGAAAAAGGAATTGAATATTTTTTTATAGCGATCCTTGAAATTATTGTTATATTTATGTTCAAATCGACGACAATTTTTTGTATGTTTTCATTACTTACATTAATTATAAAATCTTGGCCCATCACAGTCAATTCGTTGGCCAATATCTATAGTTTTTGATGAAATGACAATGCATCCTCTCATTATTTCTAATGAAAATTTCCATAAGTTGGTACATTATTGCAATGAAAATTCAAAGTTATTTACAGTGGTAGAACAACAATATATTCATTTTATATGAGCATGTAATTATTTTAATTGTTCAATTTTTAAAAGGGACAACCACTACTGTTTACTCTCCAGATCAGATGATGATTTAAAAAAATTTGGATTTTTTATGATACTTCTAGGGACAAAAATTGCCAAAAAGGTACACAAATGACTATCATTGTACCCGGTTTTTCATTTCAATATTGGTTTCCTATGCAAGCTTATCAATAACAACAGTTTAATGTCGATCATTGCGACACATGCTCAGTAATCTTTAATTTGCATATTAAGCGCTTCAGATCAACAGGAGAGATCTATATCACGTTTATAGATTATGAAAAACCAATTGACATAACGAAAAATCGGTTGCTTGGATCACATTTTGGAAAAATACTTAAGAAAGTATCGAAAGCAAGTCAAGAGTGAACTGCAAACAGCTGTAGGGTGTTTATAGATGAACGATAGTAACAAATAAACTGCTAATTTTTCGGAAAATCTTATAAATACACGTTTAGGGTTTTGACACCCGAAATCAAGTCAATATTACACGGTGAAATTGAAGTTTTTTGCTTAAAATAAGGCAAAATAATTATAGTTTTATGTATATGTAAAATCTAGTTGGATTTATAACTTTACAGTACCATAAATACTTTATACTGTGATTTTAAATAGAATTGAGCTGGATCTACGATTATTAAACTGTGATATAAACAGAAGTACGTAGTATTTTCATCGATATATAATGGAGAGACTTCAAAATACAAAATTGACATATTTTTTTAGTTGAAGAGGAAGATTAGACATTTAACTAAGTAAACCTGTCAAAACGTGATCGTTTTTTATTTCCAATAGACTTCCTAACATGTGACGTTACAGGGGTGAGCAGAGCGGAGCTTATGTACCTTTCCAAACAAATCTTTAACGCGTGCAAAATTACCATGAGAGTTATTTTTAATTTTTGTTTTACAAATAAGGGTGACAGTTGCTAGAACTAGAGTTAATGTGTAGTTTAAAGGATTAAGGAGGAGAGGGGTGTATAAGATACACAATATCGAACATATTACCAATGTTTTACATTGTTTGGATAGTTTAGGGTCTTGTTAACCACATTTAATTAGTACTGTTACGAAATGGCACACTGGTATAGTCCCTAAATCCGACTCTGTCTAAGCCAGGTATGAAAGTTAAAATTATGGCAGATACGCAGTTTTTTTATAACTGTTTACGATAGTGACTATCTTATCTACATTGTTTTTGTGACCAGTCTCATATAGGAAATCCTAGAGCCAATTGTTTCTGTGTAAGCCGCAATCCAGAATTTTCTAGTAAAAAAAGGCACTAATATATGTAAGGAGCCGACCCGAGAACGTTTAGTTTAGTTGATAAAGTGATCTCGAGAAATAAACAAGAATACACCGAAAAGAGTTAATATAAATTAATAATTGAGTTTGTGTGCACATAAATTATATTTTATTAGTTAAGTATATATATATAAATTAAGAGTTAGTGGATAGTGTATTGTTTAAATGAATTAGTAAGTAGACATACCGTGTGTTTAAAATGTATCCCACCCGTTTACTGTTTAAATAAATAATAAAAACATTACATTGGTGTCAGAAGTGGGATTATATAAATAAATTGCTAGGTAAGAATGGCCAGGAGAATGTGTGACCTCAAAGTGGCGGAACTAAGAGCAGAATTGGAAGATCGTGAGTTGAAAACGTCCGGTAAGAAAAGTGGATTAGTAGAACGACTTAAAGTGGCACTGGAAAATGACGGCTTTGATCCAGAAACAGTTCTATTTAATGACGAGGCTTCCACCTTAATCTCGTAAATTTCTGCTAATATTTCTGCTAACATGGACGGGAAGATTTCTCCCACGGAAGAGAACATGGGCGAGAAGATTTCTGCTATGAAGAACGACATTTCTACTAATATTTCTGCTAACATGGACGAGAAGATTTCTGCCATGGAAGAGAACATGGACGAGAAGATTTCAACTATAAAGGGCGATATTTCTACTATGAAGAATAATATTTCTGTCGATATCTTATTAATGAAAAATTACATTGCCGCTGACGTTAAAAATGAAATTTCGTCTCTAAAATCTGGAATTAAGAATAAGATTACAACGATAGACGAGAAAATCAAGGAGATAGAGGAAAAGATTGACGATTCAAGAACGAGAGGAAGAAAAGAAGACCGAGCAAACGAAACCTTTCAAGCCAGAAACACTACCTAAGTTTGAAGGTATTGGCAGTTTTATCCGAGTCAAGGCCCCAACGTTCGATGGAAAAATGTCGTGGACCAATTATGTGAAACAATTTAAAGCAGCCGCTACAGTGAATAATTGGTCCGATAGGGACAAGGCAGTGAACTTAACTATCGCGCTTCGGGGAGATGCCTTAGATGTACTTCAGACGATACATCTGGGAAAAACGGATGATTTCGAGCATCTGAAGAAGAGGTTGGACATGCGATATGGCCACGAAAATCTAGAGCACTTGTACCAGTCCCAGCTGAAGAACCGAAGGCAGACACGTGACGGAGCACTTCAAGAATATGAAGTGGATAGTGCCCGACTCGTTCGATTTGCTTATCCATCAGCAGCAGAGAACATGATGGAATGTCTGGACACATGCGTTTATTGATGGCTTACGTGACCCCGATATGCTTAGCCCATCCCAAAACATTAGTCGACGCATTAACAGCTGCTCTTAAATATGAAGCAACAACGGAAGCTTCGGGTTACAACAAAGTTAGAACCATCCAAGAAGAAGGCGACGAGGATAAGTTTGATCAGATCGTCAGCTTGATCAAAGGCATGATGGACAAGAAGCCGAGAAAGATCAGAAGCTGGAATTGTGACGAGCTAGGGCATGTACGTAGTTCGTGTAAGCGCCCCAAGACTCCTGCAAACCAAGAACCCCAGTCACAGGAAAACTAGAACGGATCGGCTACGAGGGGGCAGCACCGACCCATGATCGTTCCAAAACCCTCTCATACTAATAGCTTCGCTCAGATATCGCAACGACAGTGTATATGTGGATGGCGAAGTAAATGGCAAGAAATATGCTCTGCTGGTTGACACTCGAGCCACTAGAACCATTATACGACCGGAGATAATGAACCCCAAGAAGAATCTTCTACCAACGAGACTGCGACTGCGGACCACCACAGGCGAGAGTGCCAACGTTCACGGGGAAACACAAACCCAATTGGAAATTGGCGCAGAAAAGTTCATGCACACGGTAATCGTAGCTGACGTTGAAGAAGCCGTCATTCTGGGAATGGACGTAATGAATGTACACGGTTTCCAATTAGACTTTAGAAACAGAACCATTAAATTGGGCTCCGAGGAGAAATTCCTTCATCCACATGAAGGAAGCGCGGTGTTGGCAGCTGTACAGGAAGATACCGTTCCACCTGCACGAATCGAAACCATGATAGTAGCACGACTACAGGGAACCATGGAGGAAGGTACACCGGTTATGATGGAGCCAAGAAACCACGACGAAGAGGTTGACAAAGGAGTACTAATTGGAAAAGGATTAGTTACGTCGGCGAAGGAGATCCCTGTACGATTGATAAACGTGAACGGCTACCCAATTACCATCAAGAAGGAAACCAAGATTGGATCCTGCGTACCAGTGACGTCTATAGTTCGCCAAACAACGACCACTAACAATTCTAATGCCAGATTTGAACAGATGTTATCAGTAGCTGGTCAATCTTTGCATCGAGCTGAAAAAAGGAGAATGAGAGAATTTTTCTTGCAGTATCGAGGCCATTTGGTACCAAAAGGAGGAAGGACTGGCACAACATCAGCCGTCAAACACAAAATCGATACTGGTAATGCTATACCAATTAGGTAATCAGCTCGAAGACTTCCACGAGCGAAGAGAGGGGAAGCTGAAAGAATAATTCGAGAGATGGCAGAAGAAAAAGTAATAGAACTATCTACTAGTCCATGGATGTCTCCAGTAGTGTTCATCAAGAAAAAGGATAGAACTACGAGACTCTGCGTGGATTATCGCCAGTTTAACAACGTGACGAAGAAAGACAGCTATCCTCTTCCTCGAATTGACGATACGCTAGATACTTTGGCCGGCAGCAAACTGTTTTCCACCTTGGACCTAAAGTCTGGTTATTGGCAAGTGGAAATGGACCCAGAAGACAAAGAGAAGACTGCTTTTACAACCGGATCTGGCTTATGACAATTCAACGTCATGCCATTCGGGCTCTGTAATGCGCCTGCGACATTTGAAAGACTCATGGAAATGATCTTGGGAGGGTTGTCTTGGAAGACATGCCTGGTCTATTTGGACGACATCGTTGTACTGGGGAAGACATTTGACGAACACCTGAAGAATTTGGAAGACGTATTCAAACGACTTCAAGCTACCCAGCTCATGTTAAACCCGAAGAAATATCAGCTGTTCCAAAACCTAGTCAACTATCTAGGTCATATAGTCAGCAATGGAGGAGTGGCGGTGGATCCAGAGAAAATTGCTTCCATTCAGCAATGGCCGCAACCAACCGACAAACATCAAATTAGGAGTTTCCTTGGACTTTGCACGTATTACAGAAGATTTATCAGGAAGTTTGGAGATATTGCCAAGCCTCTAACGCGACTTACAGAAGAAGCAAGACCTTTCCAATGGGACGAAGACTGTCAAACGGCTTTTGAAACCTTGAAGAGGCATTTAACCACGGCGCCGATATTAGGATACCCATTACCAGAGGGAGAATTTATTCTTGACACTGACGCAAGCAACATAGATATTGGAGGAGTGCTCTCACAGATCCAATGAGGGCAACAAAGAGTGCTGAGGTATTTCAGTAAAGTCCTCTCCAAACCAGAACGAAACTACTGCGTCACAAGAAGGGAACTTTTCGCGGTAGTGAAGTCCGTGGAACACTTTTACCATTATCTCTATGGTAGGAAGTTTTTAATCCGAACTGATCATGCAGCACTCAAGTGGTTGATGCAGTTCAAGAATCCCGAGGGCCAGATCGCTAGATGGATTGAACGACTTCAAGAGTATGATTTCAACTTCGAACATCGAGCTGGTGTGAGTCACCAAAATGCCGACTCCCTGTCCAGACGGCCGTGCCCAACAGACTGCTCCCACTGCAACAAGACGGAATCTAGGGAAGCTGCAGTTTGAAGATCTACAGTAGTCAATGAAGAATGGTCACCCACCAGGATCAGAGAAGATCAGGAGAATGATCCTTGCATAAAGAAGATTCGGCAGTGGAAGGAACAAAATCGGCGACCTACCTGGCAAGAAGTGTCAAGATTTTCACCGAAACTCAAGGCGTGTTGGGCTCAGTGGGACTCCCTTGTCCTGGAAGAAGGGCTGTTTAAAAGAGTCCTTGAAAACGGTGATGCTTCTGAGATGAGGAGGTAGCTAGTTATCCCGAGAACAAGAGTAGCTGACGTATTAAAGAAGTTAAATGACAGTCCATCGGAAGGTGATCTGGGAGTGAAGAAAACCCTCCAGCGAATCCGTGAGAGATTTTATTGGATGAACAGCTCTGATGATGTGAAGGACTCGTGTAAGAAATGTACGACTTGTGCTACGAGTAATGGACCACATCGCAAGAGAAAGGCACCTATGAAACAGTATAATGTTGGAAGCCCTTTCGAAAGGATTGCTTTAGATATCGCTGGACCATTTCCGACGACAGAAAATGGTGGCAAATACATACTGGTTGTAATGGATTATTTCACAAAGTAGGTGGAAATTCACGCTATCCCGAACCAAGAGGCCACAATTGACGCAGATGTATTGGTGAAAGAATTTATCAGCCGATATGGAGTGCCCTTGGAAGTCCACAGCGACCAGGGAAGAAATTTTTAAAGCCATCTATTCCAGAAAATTTGCGACAAGCTGAGAATGAAGAAGACCAGAACGACATCATTATATCCACAGTCAGATGGGATGGTCGAGAGAATGAACAGGACTATTGGAAAATACCTGTCCAAAGTAGTATCCAGCCATCAGAGAGATTGGGCGAATTCGGATTAGGGATCGTTTTGAGGTGGAAGGTGGAAAAACGTGCTTGTACAAGAGGGATAAAATGTCACCACTTTAGCTGTATTTGGATATTACAATATATCTGTTACTGATACTGAATGAATAAAATTGAATTTTTTCACAGGGTTTGATTCCAACGCAATTTCACTCTTTTTAATGATCTTATTATTTTCGAGGAATTCATTTATACTAGATAGCTTAAAAACAAATTTAGAAACTATTTCTATAATGAAAATCTATATATATAAAAGAAAGTCGTGTTAGTTACTCCACTTATAACTCAAGAACGGCTGAACCGATTTAGCTGAAAATTCGCAGGGAGGTAGTTTAGAGCCAGGAGAAGGACATAGGATACTTTTTATCCCGTTCGACAGCATTCCCATAGGATACTTTTTATCCCGTTCGACAGCATTTCCGTGTGACTTGACATGAAACGTCAGTCACTATAAAACGTGGTATAACAAAAAAGAATCAGACTTGGGCGATTTCCGCCAAACACTGCCAGTAATTCCAAGATCTACGGCTGCCGACGAAATAAACGCTTGCCTCAAATCGTCAAATCTATGGCGCTATGTGAAGAAACTGCAACTGACAACAAACATGAGAGTTGCATTGCTTAATGATACATCTGCTGAAGATTTCTCGGAGCAATTGCTGACTATCGGTAATGGTCAAGTACCTGTCGATGTCGAGCGGATTAATATCATTTCCAAATAATTTCTGTAATTTTGTCTCATCGAAAGACGAACTTATCAATAATGTATTTCCAGAAATTATTTCTAACTACAAAAATAATGAATGGTTGAGTGAGCGAGCAATTTTAGCGGCTAAGAATAAAGATGTAGATGACCTAAACTACATAATTCAAAATAAGATCATTGGAACAATGCATTCATTCAAATCTATTGACTGCGTCACAAATGAAGATGAAGTCACCAACTATCCAATTGAATTTTCAAACTATTTGGACGTGCCTGGCTTGCCACCGCACAATTTACGCCTAAAGGTTGGCTCCGTAGTAATCATGCTTCGAAACAATAAACCAACCAAAACTGTGCAACGGTACGCGTTTGGTGGTTAGAAAATTGATGAACAATGTAATTTACGCTACGACAATGATAGTAAAATTCAAATGTGAGGAAGTTCTTATTCCGAGGATACCGATGATCCCAACCGTTATGCCGTTTGAATTTAAAAGACTTCAATTTCCGATACGTCTTGCATTTGCCATGACCATCAACAAATCACAAGGCCAATCCTTAAAAGTTTGTGGTTTAAATCTAGAACATTCATGTTTTTCCCATGGTCAGTTATACGTGGCATGTTCACGGGTCGGAAGACCATCTGCCTTGTTTGTTTTTGCGCCTGATAATAAAACAAAAAATGTCGTGTATCACAAGGTACTTAAATGAAGAGCAACCTATGTACTAAAATACAGAAATAATTATGAATGATTAATGTAGGTATTTAATGTTTTTGTATTTTTTCCAATTAAAAAAAAAGTCTGCTTATTTGTTGCCATTAAGGCGGAACAAACTTCGCCGGGTCAGCTAGTATGTAATAAATTAGAAAATAATAACTAAAATATGACAGTAACACATGACCACATAACCTCAATAAACTGAAACCTCTTTAAAAATAAATGCAAAACGTCACTTAGTTCCGAATTCATCAGCTATGTTTGTAACAAATTAAAGATTAAACTGAAAATGAGAAAACTATTACGGCAGTTTTGCACGTATTATGGATTTGTTTGGAATTGTTCATAAGTTCCGCCCAACCCTGTGACTTCACAGCTTAGGCAATCCATTATATCGCTTTGTCTATGAAAATCTATCATATTTATTCCATTTCTGTTCAATGCTACTTCACCGTAGATTCCCACATATCTAATTCCGTTGTTTTTATCTTTGCCCACAAAAAAAACAGTTTTTCTCGGAAACTTCGAGGTTAGGCTAAACAAAGCAATTGACGTAAATAATAGATTTTTCACTTTCATGAGCTCGTTTAAACGCATTTAAATATTGAAACGGATATTTTCATCAACCTAGTCCACTATTTCCAACAGGAACTATTTTCCTCTATTAAGTACTACCATTTCTCCTGGTAAAACCCTGGTAAGCTTTTTCGCCCTCCAAAATCATATCACGGTCATACTATAATAGTAGTATTTTCAAAATAATGTCTTAAAGTTATTTTCTGCAATAAAATATGAAGAAAACTATAAATCAATGCATAATAGTATATGAGAAGAATTAATTTCAATTATATATCGATGAATTTAATACATCTGTCAACGGGATGTACTAACGGTTGCTATTTCCTGAGTCGGTAATGTGAAACGTATCACGTTTCTTCCGCCAAAAAAACATCTATATACGCATATACAATGACATCAATCGTATTTAAAATTTGGCACTTAAATCACAAACATCCAAAGTAATGGATGCTTCAAAAGCACATCACGAGATGACATTTTTATGAATATTTAACCTTTCATAGCATCTATTCGTTTCTCAAATTAAAAATATGCCCAGTGGTACTTGATTATAAAGACGTAGTTTTCCATATATAAATTCGGTTTTTCTGAATTTCTATCTGGTCGAAGATTCTTGCGAATCTTCATCCGTATACTAGTCGACGTAGTTCCTTAAACCCGCTTTGAACTCTGGTGGTACTTGTTTCTTGAAGCAATCTTCCAAAAAGTTGCCCATGCTTTCATATAGATGTCGTTTGACGCCTCCCAAATTGTGAGTTTCATCGGGATAGATCTGAAAAGAATAAATTGAGAAAACTAATTCATTGAAACTGATTGATGTCAGAATGTAGCGGTGGTCTATTTAACCAATATATATTATAAAAGGAAATATACAATTTGCGTGCCGCTAAAACTCAGAAATGCGTCCGGTTTGATCAAGGGAGTGAAGGTGTAGTAACCCTCTATTTCTCGTCTATGAAGGAGGTACCTGTTTTTACCTAAAGGGCGTGCTTCTGAAGATATGAGGACTGTAAGTTTTGCCCTCTAGGAATTTCTAGAACAGTACCGAAAGTTCCAGAGTATTCCAGAGCATTACACAACGTTCCACAACATACCACAGCATTCCACAACATTCCACAACATTTGACAACATTCCACAACATTCCACAACATTTCACAACATTTCACAACATTTCACAACATTTCACAACATTTCACAACATTTCACAACATTTCACAACATTCTGGAACGTTCGAATATATCTCAGATCATTGTGGAACATTCCGGAATAATCTTGAATGTTCTGGAATATTATGGAACAATGTGGACCATTAGAAGCCTTCTTTGTATGGATGAAGCTGGTAGGGGTATGTATAGCAACATCTATCGTCGAAAATTAAAAGTGGGAATGAAAAATCAATAATCGATTACGTAGTTATATAAAGCACATACAGACAATCAATAATAGACACAAAAGTAAGAAGAGGACCGGAAATTGGTGGTGATGGCTATGTAGCAATGTCAAGATTCAAAGAATAGTATATTACGTAACGTGTGTTGTAAGAAGAATTTTACGCACGAACGGAAAAGTTACGCACGAAGCCGCGTAGCGGCGAGTGCGTAATTCCCTTAGTGCGTAAAATGCGTTACAACACGAGTTACGTACTATACTTTACCTACGACCCACTTGTAATTGTGATTATAATCTTATTAAGGTATTTAAAGTACAAGTGAAAACGTACAACCTCGATGCCCAGCCAAGCGTCTTAGAAGTTCACCCTCGATGCCCAGTCAAGATTCGTAATAGTCCATCCTAAGTAGGGTAAAGTGGGCAAATGGCAGTCACTTAAGAAACATTTTTTTTCTGAGTAAAATATAAGTCGTAATTTCAAATAATTTTAAGATAGCAATCACTAGTGCAATTAAAAACTTTTTTGATCTGAAAATCTTTCAAAATATTTTCTATACTTTTATGATAACAAAAAAAACAAAAATGTGCATTTGACTGGAATTGTCATACAGATAGGAGAATTCGGGTCACTTATGCGGGCAATACTTGTCAAGCCGAAAAACGCTTTAAATATAATTAAGTAAACTTCAAATGAGCATCTTTTACCAAAATATTGTTTATTGAAATAAAAAGAAAATAAAAACAATCTAACTATCTAAGTAAAAGGCGGACATTCATCACATGTGTATCCTACAGGTGTGTCCCATCCACTGCATTCAGAATGTGCCCATCTTCCGCATAGGGTACATCTGTACCACTGCTCATTATTCTTTCCATAATCATTACATATCAAACATATATATTTAACAACATCTTCATCTTCATTATCATCATGTTAAACATCAATCAACATCAGAATCTGATGAGTTTTCATCAAATAATTTTCTTTCATGGCATTCTCTCTTATTTCTTAAATTATTCCTTTTTTCATCAAGATTCATTTTAGAAGGTTGTACCTTTAATTCCTTCTTTTCCTTTAGCTGTTTCTTGGCTTCCTTTTCTTTCAACTCTCGCTTCAATGGTGTAGCTGTAAGTATTTTCGCGTGCTGTTTTTGCCTGCCTGCTCTCTTCTTTTTCTCTGCTAGTTTAGGAACGGGAAGAATTTGTTTAAAAGAGAGAAATCCTGAAGAAGTTGAAGTAATTTCGTGTTGCTCTTTATTTGTAGGAGTCTTTGGTAGAGCATCATCGCTTGCTACAGCTTGGGGATCATTGCTGAAAGACATATCAGCTTCGTTATCTTGTATGGCAATGACGTCCTGATTCAATAACTCGGAAGGCAAAAAGTTTTGTTTATTAAAAACGTTGCAGTTAAGAGGATAGATACCAACGCTTCTGAAACCTCCTCCTTTGCTAATTGTAGCCACAGTTGAATAAGCTTTATTGAATAAAGATGCTACATCATAAGGAGTGATACTTTTCATCAACTGCGTCTTTATAAATAAATTGCACTGATTTCTGTATTCGGCTTTCAGGGGCCCGTAGAAGACCATATCTAATGTCTGTATTTTATGTGAACTGTGTGGTGGAATTGATACCATAACAATATGATTTTCTTTGCAAAACTCGTACGACTTCAAAGAAATATGGCTGGAGTGGTTGCCTACAATTAATAAAACCGGCTCGTCTTTCGTGGGTTTAGCGTGATTTATAAAATGCGTTAACCAGTCACAAAAAATATTTTCATCGATCCAGCCATTCAGTGAACATTTATAAAGAGCTTCTGCAGGTCCATCTTTTTCCAGGAGAGGGCTTAGTCTCTTTCTGGGGAATATAAACATGGGCGGAATAAATCCCCCTGCAGCATTCATAGCACACATGACGGTAATATTTCGGCCTCTTTTGCCGCTAGTTACCACACCAACTCTTTTTTGTCCTTTGGTTGCGGGTATCTTTCCTGGATCCTGGACAGTTGTGATTCCCGTTTCATCTGCGTTATATATTTTGCTAGGGGAAAAGTTATATTTTGACATCACTTCTTTCGCCAGTTTATAAAATTTAGCTATTTCATCCTTGTTGAAACCAGTCAGACGAATTAGACTGGTAGCATCAGCTTTTCCCACTGATATGGTGGGATTGCGTCTGATGAAACTTCTCAGCCAGTCTTTTCCAGCCAGCCTTTGCGTTGCGTTAAAATCACGTATAATATAGTTTCTCTCAGCAAACTCAAAAACAAACCTTCTTAGTTCTTTTGTGGTAACACCGTAAAAAATGGACGCCAAGTGTTTAATTTTATTAGCAATTTCCAGTTCCTGTCCAGTTGAAAACACAGGTTTTCTTCCCATTATAGGTGCTGAGTCTTTTTTATTTTTTACCTTTTCTTGTAGCGTTGAAAATGGAATTGCGTATTTTCTTGAAGCTTGTCTTATACTCGTTCCATTTTGAATGTCTTCTATCGCTTGCTTCAAATTATCTCTGGACCATTTTGCTTTACCAGTAATCTTTTTCGATTTCGAGACATCTGTGAAGACAATTAAAAATGAAATAACCATTAACATAAACAGTGGGTAATGCCGGTCACTTGACCGGTATTACCCACCTGTGTTGACCGGCATTACCCGCCTGTAACAATTTTTCTTATTTTTTTATAAGAAAAAAATGTTTTTATTCTATCTTTTTATAGGACACTAAAGAAAAAAAGCCAACCTTTATGTATCAAGTAAGTTTTTATGAAAAGAGAGAAGGATTCTATCTCCAAACCTTATTTCACTTACCGTAAATCTTACATCAGAATTGCCGAAAACACGTGGTGATCTGCACTAATCAAAGTTTTAACACAAACTGAATATCAATCGGCTGTCGAAAATCGTAGGTCAGCTGGCATATTTGAGGCCACATTGCATTGTTGCCAAACATAGTAATAATCATTTTTAAAGTCTGACCGGCATTGTCCATCTGACCGGTATTTGCCCACCTTACCCTAGTATTTATTTTTATTAAAAATGTATGTAGAATTACCGGAATTGCATAAAATAGCGTATACACCTCTCGACTAAAGTGACATTAATCCCTTAGGTGGATTACTTCCCTCAGGAATCAAACAACACCCGCGGGATTAAATGGGCCACTTTAGGCGCATGGTGTATAATATACTATTGTTTAGTAATATGAGATACATTCAGGCAGCTAAAAGATGCGGATTGAATGAAACGGAACCAATTATCATATAATTCCAAATAACTCTTAGTATTAAATACAATCTCATATCTAATAGATGTTATCTACCATTTATATGTCGAATAAACTTCAACGTCAAATATCTAAGTGATACATTTTGAATAAAATGGCTACGTCTATTGACAGTCGCTAAGTGGTTGCTATGGAAGCCGTGCGTTCCGTTTTACCGTGCGTAATAGACGTCTTACATTGATTGCCGACTGTGTGTTTTTGATTACTTACAGGGGTGGTCGTAGGTAATTGTATATTACGTAACAAGAGTTGTAAGTAACCCATTACGCACGAAATGAAAAAGTTTATGCACGAAGCCGCGCAGCGACGAGTGCATAAATTTCATGAGTGCGTAATGGGCTTACAACTCGTGTAACGTACTATACTTTTTCTACGCCTATTCATTTTCTTCCAGTAACTAAAAAAACATCGCAATCATTTAAACTTTATTATAATAGTTGTTAATAACAACTGAACAATTATTACAAATCGATTTGGCTTTATTATTTAATGGTGATGAACGGTTATTTATAATTGCATTATATTTTGTTCAAGAAATTGACAATATAAATGACTAGACATTCATTTTCATAGCATGCTACTTAAGAAAACGTGTCCTATTTTTAAAGAAATTGCATAATGTGCTGCCTACATTTAGGGGCATCACTCTTTCAATCCTAAATATATCTCGCTAATGCTAGAAGTTTTCATGTTTTTTAATTGACTAAATTTATGTAAATAGACCAAATAAAGTCTTACGTAAATATAAATTTGATTGTAATTTAATTAAACCAAGAAATTTAATTTTTCGTCTCAAAACGCACGTGTATGTTATGAGATCTCATTACGTGCATGTTATTGTTAAGTGTCATTTACAAGGAATGTTGACAGTGCGATTTTTGACGTTTACAGACATGGGCGTAGAAAATAGTATATTACGTAACAAGAGTTGTAAGTAACCCATTACGCACGAAATGAAAAAGTTTATGCACGAAGCCGCGCAGCGGCGAGTGCATAAATTTCATGAGTGCGTAATGGGCTTACAACTCGTGTAACGTACTATACTTTTTCTACGCCCATTCATTTTCTTCCATTAAGTAAAAAACATCGCAATCATTTAAACTTTATTATAATAGTTGTCAATAACAACTGAACAATTATTGTGAATCGATTGTGCTTTGTTATTTAATGGTGATGACCGGTTATTTATAATTGTATTATATTTTGTTCAAGAAACTGACAATATAAATGACTACACATTTATTTTCATAGCATACTACTTAAGAAAACGTGTCCTATTTTTAAAGAAATTGCATGATGTGCTGCCTACATTTAGGGGCATCACTCTTTCAATCCTAAATACATCTCGCTAATGCTAAAAGTTTTTATGTTTTTTAATTGACTAAATTTATGGAAATAGACCAAATAAAGTCTTACGTAAATAAAAATTTGATTGTAATTTAATTAAACCAAGAAGTTTAAGTTTTCTTCTCAAAACGCACGTGTATGTTATGAGATCTCATTACGTGCATGTTATTGTTAAATGTCATTTACAAGGAATGTTGACAGTGCGATTTTTGACGTTTACAGACATGGACGTAGAAAAAATACATTACAATAGAACAAATAGCATCAGCAAAAAAGATAAACTAGCACAATGAAATCTTATACATTAAGAAATGAAGAAACTGTAAAAAAATACGAAAAAGAGATAAAGTAAAGATTGGAAATACGAAATAAAGAAACAAGCAATGGAAGCTTAGAAGACACCTGTAATTATTTTAAAGATATCTTACTAAAAACTGCAGGAGACGAATGTGGCATATATAAGGAAGATAATAACAGACAACAAACGCCCTAGTGGACGGAAGAAATTACAAACCAAATAAGGGCAGAGATAAAAGTATCGAAAAAATTCCTAGCAAACAGAATAGAGTAAAACTATAAAAATTACAAAACTGAAAGGAAGAGAACAAGAATATTAATAACAGCCGCTAAAAATAATCAATGGGAAAAATTTCGAGAAAAAATGGAAGAGACTGCTCGGGAAATCAGAAATTATTTTACCGAACGGTAAAGTCATTACGAACTGAAAAAAGCAAAATATACAATTTATAAAAAGCAAAAATGGGGAAATTTTACCAGCAGAAATTATAGAGATATGGAGAGAGCATTATTACCAAGATCATTCAACTGTAAACAAAAATTGGAGGAACACATAGAGGACAATGACGGAGTTGAAACCGACATTAACAAAACAATAGGTAAAGAAGAACTAAAAAAAGTTTTTAAGGGATTAAAAAATGGAAAAGTACCGAGATCTAGCAAAATTGCTGCAGAAATATTAAAAAGCATGGGACAGGAAGGAAGAGATACCTTGTTTACAACAGAGTATGGGAAGAAGGACTGCTACAACTAGCGAGGTGACACAATAATAAGTACAGGCATAAAAATACTGACACAAATCATTGAAAAAATAATCGGAATGGAGATCGAGAGAACACAGGAAGAAATACAGAGGGGATTCAGAAATGGCAGAAGTACACCGTACCATGTATTCACTATCAAACTGATAACTCAAAAAGGATTAACGAAAAAAGGAAAAAAATTGAGGCATTTTTGGACCATTTTGATATAGTTCCAAGACATAAGTTATGGAAACGAAACTGTCCTGTGAAAATCGAATTTGTATCAAATCTCACCCAGAAATACATATTCGCAAACTGCAAAAAACTGAAGGGAACCAAAATATCAATCTCTCAAGACCTCGCCGCCAAACAAAGAGAAGAACAGGCAGTCCTTGAAAGGAATCCACTAATCCAGAGGCAAAATCCAAACATAAAATCTTTCATAAAAGGAAATAGGCTAGTAGTTGATGGGACAGAATATTCAGTAAGTCAACTACTTGAAGGCGAAGAAGATTAACAAGGAACCATTGAGACAAATAGTGCCCCATCGACACCTACACAACCCTTCCTCCGTGAAGTATTTGAGAAAGAAATGACGAAAGTTCTGGGAGAAACGGTCAAACCAAACACTGGGACCCCAAGAAGCAGCGGAATCCTTGGAGCCACCAAAAAACAACTCCAGAAACAAACGACCAACCAAATCACCGTGAAAAAGAAGAGAATAAATTCCCCTACTAAACTGCAAAGTACCCAAACGTGGCTGTAATGATAACATTTTACTAGAATTCTATTTATGTATTGTAATTTAACTAGAAATCTCAAATAATCAGGTGGGTCAATTACAGTATGGATCCTTATATACGGGACTTCATTATAACGTAATTAGATTCATCCTTCTTGAGTACTGATAAAGAAGTTAAAAAAGTTTTAGGAATCAATAATCCATATGATAATTTCAAAATTATACACAATATCCTTCGACTGTATTGTATTCACATAAACACGTTTCATTCCTGATATCACAATTTTCAACATTCCTGGATACAAAACAATCTATAATTCTGGACATTTAAATCAAAACGAAGGGGTCGTAATGTTTGTTAAATCAGAGGCGTACGTATCTCATAGCACAATCGGTCTTAACGGTAGTTTCCTCCTGAGAGTCAAAATGACTGTGCATGACTCCACTATTATAGTAAATGGCATTTATAGATCACCAGCTACAGACGTCGGTCCCTTTGTCTACCAATTGAATACTATTTTAACTAAGTAAGACGAAACATTTGACTATAATATAGTGATTGTTGATATGCATGTTGATTTGTTAAATACTTCTTGTGATACCGAATATTACCTGGATACCATGAGCGAGCACGGATATATATCTGCAATAAATACGCCTACAAGAGAACAAAAAAGATCTCGCACATGTTTAGATCACATATTTATAAAATCAGGATATCATAACTATGACACAATCTTACCAATTACGTTCGAAACATACATTACAGATCATTACACAATTTCATCCCAAATACTTCTTGAGAATAGTAAGAGTGTTGAAAAAAATAGGAAACGATACTATAAACAAGTGATTGAAAAAAGGTTCACAGATTACATAAAAAGAGTAAACTGGGATGACATCTATTACTATTATGATCTTGACGACAACACAAATAAACTAATTAAAATTATAAAAACTAACTTAAATATATGTATGAGTTTTATAAATATCAACAACAAACGGAGAAAACGAAAAAAGTGGATGACTAAATCACTCGTCAATTCTGTGATAACAACATTGTATGTACCATAGATTGAAAAATGACTCGAATAATACCGCCCTTTCTGAAGAATGAAACACATATAAAAAAAATTAAACAAAATCATAACAATAGCCAAAAACTTCATACTATAGAGAACGTCTGGATGCAGGAAGAAAAGATTCTAAAAAAACTTTGGCAAACTGTGAAGTACCGTCTAATGTAGAACCTTCACCAATAAAATCGATCATAACAGACACTAATGAACAAATCGATGAGAGTATCGAAATAGCAAACAATTTTAACGAATACTTTATATCAGTAGGTGAAAAACTAGCTGAAAATATAAACAGACATTTGGATTATGTGGAGAGGAAAAGTTTGTGTGACCACTCAATGTCCTTATACCCTGCAACCGAAAATGGATTAATAGAAATAATATCACAACTATAAAATAAAAAAAGCCCCTGGCATTGATAATATCAAAGCAGAGACCCTCAAACTTAGTTCTAACTACATAACAAAACCACTTACCTATGTACTCAATAAATCACTGGAACAGCATTAAAAACGGCCGTGGGGACACCAATTCATAAAAGTGGAATAAAGACTGATGTCTCAAATTATAGACCTATTACATTGATAACATGTCTAGCTAAAGTATTAGAGAAGGTTGTTCAGAAGAGGTGTAATAAATTCCTCGAAAAGTACAATCTAATATCAAATTCTCAGTATGAATTTAGAGAAAACATGTCGTCCCAAGACCCGATAAAAATATTGACACAAAATATATATCTGTATCTAGATGAGTCTAAACCTTCAATTGGTGTCTTCATAGACTTGAGAAAAGCCTTTGATACCGTGGACCACTCTATATTACTCATGACTCTGGAGGATATAGGGATAAGAGGCATACCACATAAACTTTTCAGTAGCTATCTACTAAATAGGCGGCAAAGAGAGAACATTGACGACAGTGTGAGTGATGAAAAATTATCTTATGTGGTGTACCCCAAGGAACAGTTCTTGGACCCATACTATTCAATATTTACCTTAATAATGTCTTCTTATTGAATACCTAATCAAAAATTATCAGTTTTGCGGATGACACGGTCGTGTTCTGCGAGGACGATGAGTGGTTCGATTTGAAATTTAAGCTAGAATACGACCTGAGTAAAATAAAGGAATGGTTCGACTATAGGTTACTATCAATCAATTTCGAAAAAACGCACTACTCGCCTTTCAGTAGCTATGATATTTCCCTTCGAGAATATGGCATTGCGGTATCCGACATGATTATCATCAGACCTGTCAAAAAGATAAAATACCTCGATATAATTCTGGATAAGCATCTAAGATGGGACCAACATATACTACATCTCGTGAAAAAACTACGATGCATTCTGTACAATTTCAAAAAGATAATAAGCATACTCAACCATCAACAGAAAATAATTTTGTACAAAAGTTTGGTAGAGCCACACTTGAACTACGGCATGACTGGTTGGAGAGGGGTGTCTAAAACACATCTGCATTTCCTTGAAGTCATCCAAAGACGCTTTTTAAGATGTATTATGCAAAAATCATACGACTACTATCCCAGCAACCTCCTCTACTTACATATTTTATTGTATATACCTTGGTTGATCCTATGAGTATACATATTATATTATTTCTACTCATTGCATTATATTACTCATCTCTTATACTCATACACATTCACTTTTATACTATATGTCATATTTTGTAGTGTTTGTTATATTACTGTAGATCTCTGTATCTTATATTATATAGCATTGACCTTATATAGAAATAATTTGCTTATCACGCACAATCTGTACCTACATCAGCTTCTGTGATTGTCTCTGTTTATTCATAAAATATTGTAAATTGTCCATTATTAATGAATAAACATTATTATTATTATTTCATAATATCCTATACAGATATACTGAATATATAATAAAATGTTATCTATGACAACAATAAATTGTCATAAATTGAAAATATGCCAATTTAAATATTTGCACGTATATATTCAATAATTTTAAAGTAAAATAATAATTTTTATAATATTAATGGTTCTTCGCCGAATTTTTCTTTCAGGAAATTAAACTTCAAAAGTTTTTGTTTATTACCGACGTTTCGAATCCTTTATTTATATAGCTTCATTATCAAGGTTATTCGTATAATATACATAATGATGTTCTATTACACAATTCAATTTATGAGACAATCTGCAACAATACATTACAACAATAAAAACTTTTCTCGTACTTATTTAAAGATGATATTGACATTATTTAATCAAAGTTGAAAATATATATTTTTGAGAGTTTACACAAACATTTGATACATTTTTTATGAAAATTGGTCTCAGTATCCAAAATCTGAAAATTATTGAAATTAAATTCATGGCCAGTATTAAAAGAATGACTGGACAGTGCTGCATTAGTTTTTAAATTTTTGATGTCATTTTGGTGGTTACGTAATCTATTTTTCAAGTATTGTGAGGTTTGTCCTACATATGATTGGTTGCAGTTGTTACATTCAATTTTATAAACTGTATTAGGTGTTTCTGTTTTTAGGATATCAGGTTTGAATTTAGTGAAAAATTGTTTAGTTTGATTTAGCGGTTTGTCGGCAACTTGTACATTGAATGGTTTGCAAATATTCCTATATATATATATATATATATATATATATATATATATATATATATATATATATATATATATGTTATTATTTTTAATATTATCGTTATTATAAATATTATTATTTCTATAGTCTACTTTTTGATTTGAAATTGTGTTACAGTTATAATTATTAAGTTTTGTTGCACTATTGTTATTTGGATTTGCTGTAATATTGTTATACTTATTATTGTGGTTGTGGTTATTCTGATTTGTGTTGTTATTCATTGATTTGGAATTATAAATCCTATGTATTCTATATTCAATAATAGGTTCAAAAAACTTTTTTGGGTAATTTTTTTATTTAAATATTTTAAATTTTTTTAATATTATTTGGTCTGTTAATAGGGTGTGAAAGTTTTATGGCTCTATCTGTTAGGCTGTTAACAACACTTTTTTTATATTTTTTAGGAACATCAGATTTAAAATTCAAATATCCCTCAGACCAGATACTTTTTGAATACCAATTTGTGATAATTTTTCCTTGTGAGTTGTGAGTGATATTAATATGAAGGAAATTTATTGATTTATTATTTTCTTGTTCAATTGTGAATTGGAATTTATTATTATAGCAGTTGATTTTATCAAGCATATAGTTTAATTTATTTTTAGGTATACATGCAATACAATCATCCACGTATCTTTCAAAAAATAAGGGTCGAAAGTCAAGATCATTTAATACATCTCTTTCTAAATCCTCCATTACTAAGCTGGCTATAGTGGCAGAAATAGGTGAGCCCATGGCAACACCTTCTATTTGTGAGACAAAACCTGAATTATATTTGAAAACTGTAGATTGTAAACAGAGTTTAATGCCTTTTGAAAATTCATTTGAAGGTAGTGAAGTAAATTTTTTGATTTCATCCCAATGTCTTTCAATACTCTTAATTGCAAGGCTTATGGGAATGTTAGTATATAGTGAAATAACATCTAGAGAAACAATGATGTGATCAACCGAAACAACTTGACTTTTTATAAAATCACAGAAATCCCATGAATCTTTTATATGAAATTGAGATTTGCCAAGAACATTGGAAATACAGTTCGAAAAAAACTTTGATAGTTCATATGTAGGAGAACCAATACCAGTTATTATGGCTCTTAGAGGTATATTAGTTTTATGTAACTTTGGTAGTCCATATATATATATATATATATATATATATATATATATATATATAAGGTGCAAATCCGTTATAACATGTAAGTTTATTTTTTGTATAAAAGTCTATCAATTTATTTTTAAACCACGATAAAATTAATTTGTTCAAGTTATTTTGCATTTTGTTTGTTTGATCAGATCTCTCTTTTTTATATGTAGAAATATCAGATAACAAATTGTTCATTTTGTTATGGTATTTATCTTTATACATAATGACCGTTTTTTTACATTTGTCAGCAGATAGGATGTAGATATTTGGGTTATTTTTAATAAAATCATTCGTTTGTTTAAAGAAATAATTGATTTGTGCATGATTTTTTTTTATTTGTTATGAATTTATGGTAATGGTTAGTTAAGACATTGCAAATTTTTGATCTTATATTATTTTTTTCATCTGTTGCAAGATTATTTATAACAACATCGATATTTGTGATAAAATCTTGAATAGGAAATTGATTTGTATGTATTGAAAATTTCGGATCGAGACTTATAATGAATTTGATGTTATCCGGTATAATAGTATTTGTAAGATTATGTAACCAATTTTCATTCAGTTTATATTGTTCAATGTTGTTATGTTTCCTCATTAAGTTATTAATTTTATTAATGTGTTTAGATTTTATTTTTCGTTAAAGTAATTATTTTTGATATTTATATTGTCAAACAATGGATTGTAAGTGTGGCATGGATAATTGGATATAATATTATTTTTCAATTTTTCCACATTTCCGTTTAAGAAATTGAGTTTTGAATGTGATTCACTAATACATAAATTGATGCAACTCATGTAAAAAGTATTCAAAATGTAGTTGTATTTGTTAATATACTTATTGTTATGGAAATTGAAATTCTTCTTTTTATATTTAATAAAGTTAGAATCTAAGTTTAGATTTTTACATCTTAATAGAGATTGTTGTTATTTTTTCTTTAATAATGCCCATTGTAGTCTTCTTATAATCCTTGAAGGGGTAGGAAAACTCTCTTGGATGTGGCATTGCAGAATATGGCACGTTTTACCAGGCCTTTCAGATATATTTATTGGTTAATTGGCTGTATGAAATTTTCTATTTATACAATATTAATGGTTCTTCGCCAAATTTTCCTTATAAGAAATGAAACTTCAAAAGTTTTTGTTTTTTACCGACATTTCGAATCCTTTATTTATATAGGTTCATTATCAAGGTTATTCGTATAATATACATAATGATGTTCTATTACACTGTTCAATTTATGAGACAATCTGCAACAATACATTACAACAATAGAAACTTTTCTTATATTTATTTAAAGATGATATTGACATTATTTAATCAAAAATGAAAATATATATTTTTGAAAGTTTACACAAACATTTGATAACTAACCTTGATAATGAACCTATATAAATAAAGTATTTGAAACGTCGGTGAAAAACAAAAACTTTTGAGAAAAATTTGGCGAAGAACCATTAATAATATATAAATTGAAAATATTTCATACTGCCAATTAACCAATAAATATATAAAACAGCAATGTTCCTTCATATAAATAAATATTATACATTTGCGAACATCCTCAATTAGAGTAAGTAAAACATATTTTAAATTTATATAATATTTATTTCACGTAGATTCTTTGAAAATGGTAATAATAAATTATCGAAAGCTTAGAATTATAACAGAGTTTTCTGTCTCACATTGCCGCATTCCTCAATAAAAAAGTTTACCTTAACTAGTTTCGGCAACGAACTAATTTCGTCTGTCTCTATATATATATATATATATATATATATATATATATATATATATATATATATATATATATATATATATATATATATATATATATATATATATATATATATATATATATATATATATATATATATATATATATATATATATATATATATATATATATATATATATATATGTATATATATATATATATATATATATAAAATAATGTTTATTTATACAATACAAAAAAATATAATTACATAAATAATCGGACAAATAAACAAAAAGAAACCGCAAAGCCTAATTGGCTGTCTGCGGATAGTGTATACAATAAAAACGTGTTTAGACTAATCATCATAATACTATCTCAAAACATATCAAGAATGTTCAGCATAAATCCGCAGAACAGCAAAGCCAAAAGGCTGTCTGCGTTGGACTTTTGCGAACCATGCGGAACATCATTAAAGAGTTGGCAACAATTTCGGTGTAGTACATTATGTTTTCTTAATTAACAGTAAGTGTATGTCTATTAGTGACAAATTAACAGAGGCTGTCCGCTAAAAGAATTGTTACGAGTAATATGAACATCAAGTTCCAATTTTCAATTTAGTACCAATAAAGACGGGACTACTAAACATAAGCAGAAAGTCAAATGTGAAATTATCAGTGCTACTCTATACATTCAGTTTATTCTCTATTATATGGTGTGCTTTTCTTCTATCTCGTATCAAAACAAACTGCTTAAGCTTCGATTTAAATAAATTATAATTAACTATACTTTTCAATTGCTGGGGAAGGTAGTTGAAGACTCTAGGGGCAAGAAAGGTGTAACATTTTTGACCAACAGTTTTATTTGAAGTTGATAGGACAAATCTTTTATTGGTTTTATTTCTAGTCTCATGAAAATGGGAAACAAGCAAAAACTTATTCTTGTTTTTTTGACAACACAATGCTATCTTATAAAAATAAATCTGACGTGGGTCAAGTATTCTGCTTTCTTCATAGAGACCATCACTTGAAAAGTTACGGTCCTTTTTCAAAATAATTTTCAGAAAAATTTTTTGCACTAAATTGATCCTCTCCAGATTTGATGAAGCGAGTCCTCCCCATCCTAATATGTCATAACTTATCCTAGAGTCAACAAGGGCAAAATATACCATTTTCAATTGAGGTACTTTCATTACTTTAGCAAGATATTTGAATTTATATATCATTGTCCGAAGCGTATTACTGACTTGTTCAATGTGAATATTCCATCTCAATAGGCGATCTATTGTGACACCTAAATATTTCATTTTATCTGTCAGTTCAATTTCAATAATTTGGTTGTCATATGTAATATCTAGTGTATCGAAGTCAGGTAATCCATTCACGTAGCTTGAAAGTGAAGGTGCCATGGTTTTTTTGAAATTGCTCGTCAACAACTTGTGATTGAACCAGTCTATGAATTTAGTGAAATCATTCTCAGCATTCCGTTTCAGATCATTCCATGTGTCAGC
This sequence comes from Galeruca laticollis, assembly GCA_963921935.1. Lineage (NCBI taxonomy): Eukaryota > Metazoa > Arthropoda > Insecta > Coleoptera > Chrysomelidae > Galeruca > Galeruca laticollis. Next base: position 219,163,741 of record OY998175.1, read on the forward strand.
GGTATAAAGCACTGCAGTATCGTCAGCAAAACTGAAGATTTATCCGCTGGTATTGATACTAAGCAAGCTATTTATGTATATTATAAATAATAGTGGACCTAAAACGGTACCTTGTGGTACTCCGCATTCCACTTTCTTAACATTACTAATATTGTTATTGATTTTGACAATTTGTTGGCGGTTTGAGATATAACTTCTAAAAAGCTCATGAACACGCCCTCTACAATCCATATTTTGCAAGGCCTCCAATAATTGTGCATGGTCTACGGTGTCAAATGTCTTAGCAAGGTCAAGAAAAATACATAATGCTGGTTTGGTGTTATCGAGGGCTTCATACATTCTAGACGTCAAGGCTAAAATTGCATCCTCCGTTGATCGGTTCTTTTGAAATCCAAATTGATTTTCGTTCAACAATCCGAATTTCTTCATAAATGACTCCAGGCGTGATTTGATCGCTTTTTCGAAAACATTTGCAAAATTATTAATCAAAGATAGTGGTCTGTAGTTTGATATAATTTGTTTATTACCCGATTTATGGAGTGGTTTAATGATAGATATTTTATGTTCGGGAGGACAAACACCTTTTTCAAAACAGAGGTTGATGATAAATGACAATGGGGATGAAATTTCCCACGCTATTTCTTCTTCCGTGGTAGGTGTCAAGAACATGGAGTTGGGATTAATTTTTATGGATGGAGGTGGTGATAATGGGGTTTTTATGTTTTTTGCGAGATCTGGTCCAACTTTGGTAAAAAAAATTTCGAATGTTTCTGCCATTTCGAAATCTGTTTCGGTGAGGCTATTATCCTCTTTCAACACACTATTTATAACAGTATTTTTATTTTTTTGTCCTGTTATACAATTGATAACTTTCCGTAGCTGGTTGAGATTATTTTTACTTTTTTCTATTTCAGCACTGTGATAATTTTGTTTGGTTATTTTTAATAATGTATTGAGTTTATTCCTATGAGTAATAAATCTCTGCTTCAGTTCCAAATTGTTTTTGTTCCTTTGATATTCTTTGAATTAGCGGTCTCTACTGATAATTGAATTCATAATTCCGTTTGTAATCCAATCTTTTTTTTGTTTAATTTGCTCTTCGTGAATGTCACAGTGCTGTCTTTTATAATTTCAGAGATTTTGGTTGAGAAAAATGAATTAGCAAGTACGGGGTCATTCATTTCGTACAAAGTATTCCAATTTAATTCTCTCAAGTTTATTTTTAATTTTTTATAATCAATACGTTTTGAGACGATGGCCTGATGATGGTTTTCAGTTTGAACATTTTCATTTGCTGGTTTTAATGACATTATAGTGGCTTTATGGTCGGTTACGTGACTATCTAAAACAAACGCAGAACATTAATTTTCTAGATCGCCATCTTGAGCCCTAACAAATATATGGTCGATGCAGGTACTCGATTCATCTTGTGTCCTTGTACTGATATTTATTGTCGATGTGAAATTGAATTCACTAAGGATATCATGGTAATCATTAGTCAGGTTATTGTCTGGAAAGAGATTTGTATTTATATCACCTAATATTGCGAAGTAATGTTCATTGTACCATTGCTGACCCAGGTAGTTTTGGAGTTCCAAAACGAATTCTTTTTCGCTGGTGGATGGAGACCTGTAAATACAGGCATATATATATATATATATATATATATATATATATATATATATATATATATATATATATGTATATATATATATATATATTTATATATATATATATACATATGTATATATATATATATATATATATAAATATCTATATATATACATATGTATATATATATATATAAGGTCACTCCCTGCTTTATAACAATTAAACAATTATCAGTTTTTAATAAAGATTGTAAATTGAAATTTAGATCTCTGTCAACGCAAAATTTGCATGAAACTTCGCTCACCTGTTGTCTAAAAAGTGTTCCAGCATCCGATAAAGCCCTCACCAACGCCATCGATTGTTGTAAATGTACATTATCGTCCGCTGAACCGTGAATAAGATAAAACATTTTATCTTTCAACTGTTCCGCTTTCTTGCTAACATCCGCTTCATCGTATCCTTTATAATTGTCTGTCACATTTGGAAGACCCATGAATCTTTCGGTATATGCAGAATCTAACATAAAAGGAAATTAATAACATAAATCTACAATATACATTGAACTTATTGATAATAACAATAGAGAAATTCTCTCTGAAGAACAACATGAGCACTAGCAAGGGCAATAATTAGTAATAGAGGAAATTAAAAAAAATATATTTAGCAATATTTTGTTTATAAAATGTTAGAAAATTATGAAGTAAGGCGACGACAACGTTTTTATTGTGGTTAACAAGTTGAAGGCGTTACATGTTTACAATATCTCGTAAAACACATTTGTTATGTCCAGTGAATGTTGCCTGGAAAATGTCATTATTGTGAAGTCAATATTTTTACAGTAAACAGTACTACTCAAATAAGCCCCGAAAAGCATACGAGCTAATAATTTCAACTGGTTTGCGGCAGGGGGGTATTAACGCATTTATTGATGATACATGGAGAGGTTATTTGAAAATGTTCTTTTTAGCGGATGCACCAATAGGCGCATTCACCAAATATTTTGAAGGATATGTCGCTTTGTGCATCCGCCAAATACCACATTCGCCTTCAAAAAATATTGAATGAATTTATTTTTAATCAAAATCTGATTGGTAATTTGGTAAATAAGAACGAAATTAATTACTATCAATTGGGATAGTTACCATATAATTTCCAGTTGGTTACGGGAGAAACGGCAATAGCGCATTGGAAAACTTTTTTGGAGCTAGCTAAAGCCAGAGCCGCTACGAATCCGCCATAGCTCCAACCCCAAACTGCCACACGTCGTTTGTCGATAAAATGTTGAGTATCTCTCAAGTACCTGTTAGTTAATATAATTAATGAACACGAAATAAAAATTACAGTTTTGTATAAAATATATCCAGGCACATTTTTTCATATTATACTTACGAATATAAACATTTCTGCACATTATAATTATTCTAGATCTTGATATGTAACTCAACAGTAGATGAAGAGTCAGATTACCAAATAAAGAAGGTAACTAAGATAATCAAAAGAACAATAATGTAAATACTTGCCATTAGAAAAGAGAAAAGAGCAAAGAAAATAAGCTAGAAATAATAACCACAAAGCAGACTTTAATTTTGTTAAAGTTTTATTATCAATTTAATATCTCCATCATTTAAATCCTCCAACTTATAGTAAATAAATAAATGGCGCTATTTGAAAACTTACTCGGTAACTTCCAGCTGATCATCAACTTCAACGGACCCCAACTTATAATAAACTTTGTGGAGTATCTGATGTCCTTGTCCTCCTGTGCCCCTACCGTCTATTTGAGCTATAATATAGTCCTTATTTCCTGATAAGTACGTATTCCAATCCACCCTCCATCTCTCGGTAACCAATTGACTACCGGGTCCGCCGTAAACTTGGACGATTAGAGGGTATCTTGTTATTTCGTCTTCTCGAAGCCCAGGAGGCAGGTGCAGACGAATTTGAGCTTGATAACTATATATGAATAATCAGTTTAATTATTCAAATATGAAATAATTGATTACATTTGTACGAAAATGTACTTAACATTTAATGAAATATTATAAGTATCATTATGTGTTTTCAAAATTGGTTTCATAGATATAAAACATTGATATAGGCGTGTCCCAAAATTGCTGGGAAACAGAGCTATCACGTGTAATAGAGGTCGAAATAAGTTGATGGACCCAATTAATTCATATACCAAAATGTACCGTTCACCCGTGAGAAGAGTTCAAAGTTTACATAAAAACACATTTTTTACTCTGTTCAGAAATAAGCGAAACAAATGGAATAACATTTAACAAAAGTGCATTTTAGAGGATTACTCTCCTTTCGGTAATTGAAGAAACCCAAGAGAAATTGTAAAACCACCCTCACACACTGACATTTTTTTCAGAACTTTCTTAGGAGGGTTATATGGTTCTCAAATTTGTTTAGCGAGAAGACTGATTAATTATTAGTGTTTTTCAATGTAATACAAGTTATTGAAAATTCTAAAAAATTGACAATTGTTTCGATAAAACAAAACACTAATATGAGCATATTCCACGAAGTAAGGGACGAGACAGTCAATTTCACTGATTAATTATCTTCATTTAGGCCATTCGTATTTGGCGCAGTCAGTAGAATAGTGGAAGAGTCGTTATGGTTATCAACCGTTCATCCACTATCTTCGAACAATCTCCAGGGTTAACAATCAAAATAGTTCATCCTGAATTATAGGAAGGATTCAAGGAATGCGCCGTAACATCCTCTGTATTTCGTAAGTATTGACGATTCAGACTTTTATAATACAGTATAAATTAGAAATAACATTACAATGGCTCAATTCGACGTTAAAAATGTAAGCATTATCCCTAATTTTGATGGATATTCAAATGAATTATTCGAACTTATCAATTCCATGGTATTATAAGTAAATTAATTGGTAGAGCCAAACCTATTTATGGATGCGAAACATGGAACGCTGTAGAAGACGTCATAATTCAAAACTTTGGAGATCAAAGAAACGAAAATTCACTCACTAGAGAGGGGACTTCTAAACTGTATTACTAATTACATCGAAGGTCAGACCCAAAATCAAGGAATACAAAGAAGCAAAATGGAATTCTTTGGACAACAAGGATTAATTACATTCATAGCAGGTTTACGAGAACCGTTGCGCTCAACTATAAGGGAAATGTGGCCTAATAACCTAGCAATTTCAATTCATTATATTTAAGAATACAACAACATCCATATTTATAATAACTTGTCTCAATTTTCATCTCCAGGACGATCCTCAAACAACTTTTTGGCCCAGAAACAACCGACCTATTCTCAACGACCTCTAGTTTTTCCACAACCCATGGTCCACCAACAGGCGACGTTCTCCAACCCTAGATGGCAACCAATATTTCCAAAGTCCCACGTTCAAAAAGCGAAAATACGAAACAAGACAACCAATTACGGCACATAACCAACCGAACTTCTGGTCCTACCGCCCAGGGATATCACAATAACCAAGATCAACCCCCATGAATAATCGACAGCGGCCACAAATAGGAACAGGCCGTCTAATCAACATCTAGAACCTCAGTCGAAGTTTACCGTCGAAGAATTGTATAACATTGAACAAAATGACAACGAAGGAGACTTTCACGAAATTGAGCAACCACCAGAAGATTCATCACTCGCCGAGGTACAAGACTTTCTGTATGAAGAACATGAAAATGTTTCCATAGAACCAATGACTGAAGCGAAAACATAATAGAGCTACATTCCTTTTGGGAAAAAAAGAACTTCCGTACATCGAAATTTCTAACCCCCCTTTAAAATTCCTAATCGATGTAGACTCTACAAAATTATTCCTTAACCCCAAAATAGATTCCACTTATTTCCAAAATTTAATTAAATATTATACTTTAACCGTCATTTCCATTTTTGAAAATTATTCATTAGAGCATAGCGTCACAATCCCTTAATTTCCAGAATTGAAATCTCCCGAGAAATTTAAGTTTTATTTATTCAAGTTCCATGAAACGTTTGATGGCCTTATTGCTTTCTATAACTTAGAACTCTTCCATGCCCAATTAAATTTCCCTAAATCAATCCTTACTACGAAACATTCAACCATCCCAATAAAATATTGTTACGAAACAGCACACTGGTATAGTCCCTAAATCCGACTCTGTCTAAGCCAGGTATGAAAGTTAATATTATGGCGGACGCGCAAGGATTCTTAGATTTGTTTACTATCTTATCTACACATTGTTTTTGTGACCAGTCTTATCTAGATAATGCTAGAAAGCCAATTGTTTTTTAGTAAGCCGCAATCTAGAATTATCTAGTGAAAAAGACATTAATATATAAGGGACCGACCAGGAAGAGTTAGTTTAGTTGATAAAGTGATCTCGTGAAATAAACAAGAATACACTGAAATAGCGAACAGTAAAGTGTTGATATAAATTAATAAATAAGTTTGTGTGCATATAAATTAAATTTAGGTGATTAGTTAAGTATATATAAATTAAGTGTTAGTGAGTAGTTTAGTGTTTAAATAAATTAGTAAGTAGCCATACCGTGTGTTTAAAGTTTATCCCACCCGTTTACTGTTTAAATAAATAAGAAAAAGATGACATTGGTGTCAGAAGTGAGATAAAATAAATAAATTGCTACGTAAAAATGGCCAAGAGACTATGTGATCTGGAAGTGGCGGAATTAAGAGCATAATTGGAAGATAGTGAGTTGGAAACGTCCGGTGAAAAAAGTGAATTAGTAGAAAGACTTAAAGTGGCACTGGAAAATGACGGCTTTGATCCAGAAAGAGTTTTATTTAATGACGAGGCTTCCACCTTAATCTCGCCAATTTCTGCTTACATGGACGAGGAGATTTCTGCCATGGAAGAGAACATGGACGATAAGATTTCTGCTATGAAGAACGATATTTCTGCCATGGAAGAGAAAATTTCAACGACTGTGAAAAACAATATTTCTGCTTTGAAGAACAACATTTCTGCTAATATTGACGACAATATTTCTACTTTGAAGAACGATATATCTGCTGATATCTTATAATTGAAAAACGACATTGCCGCTGACATTGAAAATGGAATTTCGTCTCTAGAATCTGGAATCGAGAATGAGATGACAACGATGGAAAATCAGATGGACGAGAATATCAAGGAGTTAGAGACAAAGATTGTCGATTTAAGATCACAAGACACTTCAGCAGAAGAAAAGAAGATCGAGATCTGCAAGCCAGAAACACAACCCAAGACAGATGATATCGGTAGTTTTACCCGAGTCAAGACCCCAACATTCGATGGAAATATGTCGTGGACCAATTACGTAAAACAGTTTGAAGCAGCCGCTAGAGTGAATAATTGGTCCGACAAGGAGAAAGCAGTGAACTCAACTATCGCGCTTCGAGGAGATGCTTTAGATGTACTTCAGATGATACCTCTGGAAAAAACGTTTGACTTCGAGCAGCTGAAGAAGAGGTTGGACATGCGATATGGTCACGAATATTTGGAACATTTGTACAGATTGCAGCTGAGGAACCGAAGGCGGAAACGTGACGAAACCCTTCAAGAGTATGAACTGGATATTGCCCGACTAGTTCGATTTGCTTATCCATCAGCACCAGATAACATGATGGAATGTTTTGGCATCCAGGCCTTTATTGATGGCTTACGTGACCCTGATATGCAGAGGACGCTTCGTTTAGCCCATTCGAAAACATTAGACTGCTGCTCTTGAATAGGAAGCAGCCACGATGGCTTCGGGACACAGCAAGGGTAGGACCATGCAGGAAAAAGATGACGATGACAGACTTGACCAGATCGTCAACATGTTGATAGGTATGGTAGACGTGAAGCCGAAGAAGATCAGGTTCTGTAATTGTGGCGAGCTAGAGCATGCACGCAATTCGTGTAAGCGTCCTACGACTCCTGCAAAACAAGAACCGCTTAAATGCAAAGCAGCCACGAAGGGATCGCGGTACAACAAATGTAGGACCATGCAGGAATAATATGACGATGACAAACTTGACCAGATCGTCAACTTGTTGAAAGGTATGTTAGACAAGAAGCCGAAGAAGATCAAAAGCCAGAAGTGTGGCGAGCTAGAGCACGTACGCAGTCTGTCTAAGCGCCCCAAGACTCCTGTAACTCAAAAATTCCAGTCACAGGGGAAATCAGACAGGGGTGACCAGCTGATGTGAAACACCGAAAAGAAAACTCTTTGCCTAGAGGCCTAGATGGTCATGCCCTGTAGATTATTCACAATGTCGTAAGTCGAAATCTAAGGAAGTTAAGGTTTCAAGAGTTACAGTAGTCAATGAAGAATGGTCACCCACCAGGATCAGAGAAGATCAGGAGAATGATCCTCACCTGAAGATGATCCGGCAATGGAAGAAAGAAAATCGGCGACCTACCTGGCAAGAAGTGTCAAGATTTTCGCCGAAACTCAAGGCGTATTGGGCTCAGTGGGGCTCCCTTGTCCTGGAAGAAGGGCTGTTGAAAAGAGTCCTTGAAAACGGTGATGGTTCCGAGATGAGGAGACAGCTAGTTATCCCTGGAACGAGAGTAGCTGAGGTACTGAAGAAGTCACACGACAGTCCTTCGGGAGGTCATCCGGGAGTGAAGAAAACCCTTCAGCGAGTCCGTGAAAGGTTTTATTGGATGAACAGCTCCGACGATGTGAAGGACTGGTGTAAAAAATGTACGACTTGTGCTACGAGTAATGGACCACATCGCAATAGAAAGGTACATATGAAACAGTATAATGATGGAAGCCCTTTCGTAAGGATTGCTTTAGATATCGCTGGACCATTTCCGACGACAGAAAATGGTGGCAAATACATACTGGTTTTAATGGATTATTTCACAAAGTGGGTGGAAATTTACGCTATTCCGAACCAAGAGGCCACAACTGTGGCGGATGTATTGGTGAAAGAATTTATCAGCTGCTATGGAGTACCCTTGGAAGTCCACAGCGACCAGGGAAGAAATTTCGAAAGTCATCTATTCCAGGAGATTTGCGACATACTGGGAATGAAGAAGACCAGGACGACAGCATTACATCCAAAGTCAGATGGAATGGTCGATAGAATGAACAGGACTATTAGAAAATACCTGTCCAAAGTAGTTTCCAGCCATCAGAGAGATTGGGACCAGTATAGTTTCCTATTCGCATTGACTTATCGATCTGCTGTCAATGAGTCCACGGGTGAAACACCGGCGAAAATCCTGTTTGGACGTGAAATGAGGCTTCCGTGTGACCTGGAACTTGGCTGTCGGCCTGGAGAAGATCTAGCAGGAGAAGACTACGTGATCCAATTGAGAATAAGGCTGGACGATATTCATGCATTAGTTCGAACAAATCTTCAAGTTGCCAGCGACAGAATGAAAAGTCGGTACGACACGCAGGCCACAGTAGGCGGTCTTAAAGTAGGGTACAAAGTATGGTTACACAACCAGACGAGGAGAAAATAATTTTCTCCAAAATTACATAAATCCTGGGAAGCTCCATACTTATTCAAGAAAAGGATCAATGATGTTATATAACGCATAAGCAAGATCCCCAACGGAAAACCAAAAGTAACCCACCAAAACCGGCTAGTGCCATTCGAAGGAGACCATGACCTAGAGAAAGGAGTAAACCATATTCGAGATGTATCTGACTCTACCTTCGATGAATTTATGGGCGCGTATGGAGGTACCGGGAAAGCTAGATATGGAGTTACTTCAGAACAACGACAACATTTGTTCACTCTCTCGGAAGATTATTCACTGGCATACAACATCCCCGCCCGTCTCAAGAGCGCACGAGGGTTGGCATCCGTCTTTCGAAAGAAGTTCGGGTAATTAGAAAAACTTGAAGACCAGATTCCAGCCCCTGGCAAGACACTGAAACTGAAACATAATTCGTGGTACGTCTTCTACGTGGTAACTAAAAATGAATTTGAAGATCGATCCACCTACCGCGATCTGTGGGAAGCACTTCGAAACCTACGAGACCATTTGTTGGAATCCAGCGTGAAGAAACAGGCTATGCCTAAGATATCGAGTAACCAGTTGGATTGGCGAATCATCAGGAACATGATACCAGTGTCCAGTTATTAATTTGCAGCTACAACCCCAGTCTTATCTAGAAAATGTCATAAAGCCAATTGTTTTTGAGTAAGCCGCAATCTAGAATTATCTAGTGAAAAAGGCATCAATATATAAGGGACCGATCGGGAAGAGTTAGTTTAGTTGATAAAGTGATCTCGTGAAATAAACAAGAATATACCGAAATAGCGAACAGTAAAGTGTTGATTAAAATGAATAATTAGGTTTGTTTGCATATAAATTGAATTTAAGTGATTCGTTAAGTATATATAAATTAAGTGTTAGTGAGTAGTTTAGTGTTTGAACAAATTACTAAGTAGCCATACCGTGTGTTTAAAGTTTATCCCACCCGTTTTCTGTTTAAATAAATAAGAAAAACATTACAATATTATGAAACAAAAAAAACTCAATTCAACTGGATTCAACTCAAAGCTAACTACATTAGTCAAGTCAGGATACCAGTTAAAAAAAATCAAGGAACCGTTGTTTTCACTAGACAACAAATCCAAGGTGCAGTAATTAATTAAAGCCTTTCCAACGCACAAAACCAACTAACTTGGACAGAAATAACAAATGAAAATAATACTCACCCTCCAGATATCTGCACAGGAAATGTTCTCATTTGCGGCATCGCCATCTCATCGACCCTCTCCCGTAGCTCCGTATTGTTTTGCAGCCACATCAACAGCTTGGATTTGGGCATTCCCGTTTTATACAACGAACTCGTTGGAATACCAGGTCCCAAACATTCTAACACATAATACGCGGAATTCGGACTAAATATCACGTTATGATATAAACATGGAGGTTGTTTATCCACCGCTTTCTGTTTTTTTCTTCTCCTTCTAGTCGGAGGAGTAGTGAGGACTATCTCTTCGTCTTCGTCGTCCCAATTGGTCGTTTTCACTCTGTAGATATTCTCATCAAGAGACACGAATGGAGGTTGGGTTGGAGTGGGTTCTTTCACGCAAGTCAGGCATACAGGAGGAGGTAACGATGCTCCCGTTCTCGGAGGCACTGAAGCTACCCTGTATAGATGTAATTGACCGGGTTTTCCTTCGGGGATTCCAAGGAAATATCTGAAATTATTGTTCAGTATCATCAATCAAATTTGAATACAGATCAATGATTTTAAGTCTTTTATTTCAAACTGACACTTGATGTTTTCTAATTATATAGGATGGCTTATTGAAAACCTGTTTGCAGAAGCACCATCTTGTTGGAACGTTATTTTGAAGTAACCAAATTCATCTGGATCATCTTCCAGAATTTGAAGAATCAACAGTTCAATTGATATATACTTCACCGGATGAATTAAAGTTCAAAAAAAGAGGCCCGACTATGTGGATTCCCTAAATACCTGCCAAAACATTTACTTCTAATGGAAACTGTGTATTTCACGAAACATGTGAGGATTTATGTCACTCCAATACCTCATATTTTGAGTATTAAGATTTCCATAAGGGGAAGATCGAATTTTATTCGAAACTCACTGCAAGCTCGGTGTCAGACAAGGAGGTACTTACTTCCATATACCGTGCTCGACCAAAAGAGATAGAGAGCGAATCGATGTTTCCTAAGACGGTCAGTACGGTATTATCTTTCGTAGAGTGGGGCAAAAATTTCTTGTTGAATTTGTTTGATGGTATATTCGCGTACAAAGGTATTTTCAATAGCGGTAGGATTTCCGATTGACTCTACAAGAATTACACAGCTTGATACAAGAAATTACATATTCAAAATTACATAGATAAGTACCTTCATCTATCCTTCTCTCCACAATATACAAAAATTATACAAAGGGATGCAAGAAGTTACGAATTCTGAATTACATATTAGTTTCTGCAAGATTCAAAAAAATATAAGGTGATAAAACAAGATACAAATTCTTATTTATATAGGTATTATTTTCCGCAGAATATTTATAAAAATTATAGCGTGACATTATTTTATATAGGATATATAAAAATTATGCAGGCTGCTTATTAGAAGTTACGAATTTTTAATTAAACAATACGCAAGAAATTGTACATTGACACGGGAAGTTATTTCCAAATGATTCTCTACATGAAAATCAATTGCTACATGACATTTTTCAAAATGTAATTAGCATAATTTGTTTAAAACATAAAATATTGGCTAGTCAATAGAAACGAAATTTGTTATGTCAATTAACAGAGCCAGAAGAAGAAATAAACGCAATTAGTTACACAACATGATAAAAATATACACGATGACACGATGTCGTTTTATTATATCTCTCATTTTTTAAGAATATCGGGAAGCATATTGTCCAGATAAAATTTCTGCAACTTAGAAAGCATGTTTAGCCAGAATTGTTTATCCCTTCCTATTGTCTGGACAGACATATCCAGCAGTATCCAAACAATAAAATAACAATACTTAGCATGGCTATTGCAAGCTGGCCTTGTATTTGATAATAGTAATTACTATTTAATTTCGTCGTTGTCGTCAATATCCAAATATTTGAGTATTTTTCCGTAATAGCTTCTTTTGGTGTATATTTATTTGAAGAGATCAAGAACTTAATTTCTAATATATCCCCTTGGTCAGTTATACCATCGGGACTAGCTGCTAAATATGGGTATTCTTCCAAAATAAATAAGCCACATTCATTCATAGTTACTTGAAATTCGTTTTCAAACTGTCTTTTAACTATGTCCTCGTGGTCATTTTCCCATTTTGTTGCTGCGCTACCTTTAAACTAACTACTCAAGATATTCGTAACCAATTTTTTTGGGTTTGTTGTTTTTCGTTGTTTGCATACTTCGCCAAATCGAGACGCTGTTAATCGATATGCCCTTTCTTCTTTCCAAATTGGATTTGTGGATTGTCCTCTTGTTTTAATTTCTAGTTCGACAATTTCTTCAGTAGTTTTCGTCATATGGGTTAAAAATTCTTGTTTTCGTTTCTTCATAATTTCTTCATCTTCTACCTCTAATTCCTGGATACCGTAATCAGTATCAGCGGTTGCTGATGAAAGTTTAATTCTCTTTCTTGGAAACATCTGTCTACGCTTAAGGTTTTTTGTTTTGTTTATAGCAAATGTCATAGTATAAGTTCCAATGCCCTGTCCTGTTAATTGCTTATGAACCAAATTATAAAACTCTCCTCCTTCAAATTGTATTGTAGAGCAGCGGCTCTACACCTTGTATCGTAACTATTTTTTACTGAAAAGTTTATTCATTTACTTCAACAAATTTTGCTATTATGGAGTTATATGACTCTGCGGCATTATTATTCATATTCAATAATAAACTATGAACATTTTGCTGCAACCAATTTCCACAAACCACAATATCATCTAAAAGACCACATTTTTTCATTTCAGGAATTAAATTATGTTCGCCTTCTTTGGGCACTTTGCAAAAATAAGCACTGCATTTAGTATGATTACCAAAGACGTGCCTGTGGCAGTTGCTTATGTCTCCTTTCAATAATTTTATTTGCTCATCCATGAGTTTGTTCTCTTTTCGATGATAATTTACGGCAGTTTTTATTCCAACTCGCACTTTCATTATATTGGATTCTGGGCGTTTTCGCAGTGGAACGCCAACTATCAATTTCTTGAAACTTATTCTTTTTTTTGCAACCTTCCTCAGCCGAGTGCAGTAATTCCGCAACAGATGGTTTGTACATTCAATTTTACTAATTAGAAACTAATATCCATACGACCTTTCTACACATAATTTTTCATATACACTGCTGTTTCCTATAAACTTCACATATTTTAGTTTATGCATTCCAATACTCCGCCGGAATCCTTCAAGGGTAATGCTAGTTTCCATCGAAGTAGAAGATGCATTCCAATTTTTTAAGCATTTAGGTTGGGGAATATCCACTTTTTTATAGAACGTGTTGGACAGTACTTATTTCGTGAATCCAGATAGAGAAGTTTTCCAGTTTTAGCGCCAAAAATACAAGCCACTCCTGATAAAGCATTATAATTCACTTTATATAACCGTTTCGACCAAGCACCATCAGTTATTACCGCAATAAGACAGTTGAATATCTCCAGAAAAGTTAGTTAAAGTTGGAGATTTATCTACTTGGACTACTTTACTGTCAAGAATTCCAGAAGTAGATCATCATTACTGTTTGACACAGAGTTTTTATTAATAGAAATGCATGTTTCAACCATACGATTTTCTTTATTTCTGAGATTCCTGTAAACAAAATATACGATGTTACGTTCGTTGAATAAAACACTCTGAACTATAATAGTCACACACAAATTGTACCTTCTAACTTTATAACAATGAAATAAGTTCATTCACTAATTCAAACGAATTTGAAAGGGAACTCATACTATTTTTAATTCTTTTTCTTTCCATATTTTTATGTGAATACTTTGCATTTCGTTGTTGATGCTCTATTCAATATCCTTTTAAAATTGATAAATATTCATTTAGCTCTAGGTATATAACATCCTTACCGATTCCCACAATTTCCTTGAAAATCACTATTACTTCACTTTTCCGCCAAACCTATCTATGATACGAGGAAAATATTGGTTTACCCCCAAAAAAGGTGGAATTTCTAATTTTTTTGATTTATTTTTACGTTTTTAAGTGAGATAAACACGAAAAATGGGTTTTTGGAAAGAAATCCTGTGTGTATGTTGTCGTCGCCACTTTTTGTAACATGTATTGTTATCATGATTATGTCTCCGGAGTGCATCAAGTGAACAATTTCATGATTGGGAATGGTTCAGGGCGTCTCACATATAAACTCTATTGATTTTCAGCTCACCAGATCCAGTACAACGGGTGCTAAGGTTCTTGAAGTACCAAATTTCTGAAGAAATTTCGTTTTGTTAGCATGATACCGCTTCCGGAGTGTTTACAAGTAACCAATTTTATGATTGGATACTGTTCAAGGTGTCTCACATATAAACACACAGGCTCCGTAATGTATAAGTCTTGACAATTTAGTTTTAATATTTAAAACTGTTTATTTTTTCCATTCTATTCTTGTGTTACCGTTTATCAAAATTATAAATAGGTATGTATAATATTTAATCTATTAATTTGCTACCTTGAGCTACGCCAGACTGTATGACACAATTACTAAAAAAGTGTTTAAAAAGATTTCATTGTGACATTTATAGTTTTACAGCTCAATTTAACACTAAATGTCATAATAGGTTTAACTAATAACTTATAACTATTATTTGGAAAGTCCGTAACAATAAAACAAAGTATTTATACACAAAACGTAAACCACTAAACTGCAACAGCGAAGACCAACTACATACTGGCTAACTCCATTTCCATAACAAAGTAAAGTATATTATATTAGCAGACATAAATTCTCCCAGTACCTATTTACATGTTTTTAAAAATTTTCGCTTGCTTCAAATAATCAATAAATTCCCACCTTTCTCAATATTAAATTGTGAATTTCGTGTTTACATACTTGATATTTTGAATTTTTTCATCACGTATAACTAACATAAACGTATTACTATAATTAATAAATATACCAACTATATTGATTTGATAAAAAAGATAGTTTCTTGTCGACCCACGTTTCCCCTACAAGACTCATCTCACTGCCGATAACGAAGTAGACACGTGCGTGAATACCATATTTCAGTTTTAAGTTTCTGTAATTTTTGAGGAAACAATAAAACTTTTTGTCAATTTTTTGGGCTTATTACTTAACTAATTTTAAAAATGAAAATAGTTTTAAATCCTGAAAAATAATCTCTATGCTTTGATGAGATTGAATTTTTTAATTTTAATTTTTTTAAAATTTTAAAAATTGAACGCCATCAAGGCATAGATATTATTTTTTTGAATTCAAAATTGTTTCAATTTTTGGAATCGGTTGAAAATTAAGCCCACAAAATTCACAGAAAAATTTAGCAGTTCCAGACATTATTCGAGAAGAAAGTATTTTCGGCACTAAAACAAATGGTCCTTACATAGTCTGGCTTCGGTCGGGGTCGTCATCTGAAAATAGATGCACCATTTTTTAATTTGTATGGATGAAATTTGTTTTTGGTCAACGCCCTGTGTACTGTACTATGACTACACAGGTAGACGCTACTTGGACTGTGGAAGAATAAGGGTTTACTAGAATTTCTGCAACTATATCAATTTATTTATCAATACCAATATTTGGCCAACTCGATCGTTTGATATCATAAACACTACTTATTTGTTGAAACTTACGAAAAAGATCCTTCAAATAAGTAGAAACCACGCTAAAAGTGAATCGTCAGAAGACGAAGAGGAAAATGTTGCGTGTCTGATTTGTAGTGGAATATTCCCTAATTAGAAATCCTGTGAAGGTTGGGTAATGTGTTATAAGTGCAAATGATGGGCTCATGAAATATGTGCCGTGATTTACAAATATTATGATTTATACGAATATGATTTTTGTATATAATGTTCGTAATATACGAGTTTTGAAAACCTTTTATTTTTAAAATATACGATATAATACTAATTTAGTTTAATATGAGGTACCCCATTTTACAGTACCCACAACCTCACTTTAGCATACCAGTTGGATAAAATGAGGTATTTCACATATTTTCATAAAACAACTATTTTTTTACAAAAGTGTTGAAATCTAAAAATAATGCGTTTTAGTTAATAATCCAATATTATAACTGTGTACATTGATATCAGAAATATGAATGTATTCTTACTACTTTTTAAGTTAACAAGCTCGATAAAATAACTACCCTATTTTATCCAATTCTCCCCTACAAATGAAAGGAAAAAGTTCATTAGGGAATATGCAGAAGACAGCAAGCGTTTCAAGAGACCAATAAAAAAGCAGCAAAGTATATATTCTGCAAGCTTGCAAGTACAAAAGAAAGTCACTGTCGCTGAAAAGTTGTAGAAATAAATATGGTCAGCTTTTGAAATTGTCTGTAGAGCACGAACAAACGTTGGAAATGTTGAAGGTTGTTTCATTACCGTTAACCCCTGTCAGTTTTGCTTTTTTCCATCCTGGCGGATCAATTTGTAAAACAGATAGGTCTGCCTTCATGAAAAAACTCGTAGGGGAAGCCAGCAGTATGGAACCGTCAAATCCGTATATCTAAATATACGATGGATTTTTTGTTATACGCTTATTGCAAAATATGACAACGTTTGCAGGCTTTTTAAAAAAAGTTGTTTTCACTAATGCAAAAACTATTATTGTTACTTTCGTACAGTACAAATGTCCATCGATAAAAGATTATGATCAACAGCGATGCGAGGAGACAGATGCGATATACAACATACAAGGCGGAAATCAAAAATGCCCTACAAAGTTAAATTAAAAAAAAATTCTTTCAAAAATTAGGAAGTCAATATATTCATTAATGATTGGTAGGATGACAAACATGCCTTGTTTATAGGTAACAAAACTATTTATATCAATACTACAAATACGAAGTTCTTGACAGTCATTTATGTAGATCTGTATTTTACCTTTTGTTGTTAACATACTCAATTATAACAAAAAGGTTAACATCGGTCTAAGAGACCGAAAATTGTTTAAACAAGTTTCATATCAAACTGAAGTTTGCAAATGTATGCTACTGGTATAATATATGTTTTTTTTAAATCATATAGGACTAATAAATCTCGCAGTTCGGTATAAAAGAATTTATTTTATTTTAGAAATAAAAAGATACAAATTCGTTTTGAAATAAAACAAGAAATACATTCTTAAACTTAAAATGATTGAAATAGGAAAAATAAAAACGTCTATTAATTAAACTTATTTATAAATTTAGTCTTCATTGTCTTCATTTTGATTAGAGATTTCAGAGCAACCATTACAAACAGGTATTATATGCTCTTAACACAAATATTTTTCGATTTTTTTTGCTGTCGCAATAATAACATCGACTATATTGGTATCCTCTTGATGCTTCCTTTGCTTGGATTTTTATGTCACATATCGCTCTGAGTCTCATTTTTATGGCTCTGGGAATATTATCTTGAAGAGACCGCCGCCTGATATGCGGATCTATTAATTCCATTCCCAAAGCTTCCAGGAATATTCTCCGTGGAATTTGGTTTTGGCCCTGTTGGTTACATTTATATATAACAAAAGAGTTAATCCCAGCAATATTCATGGCGTTGTAGAAAACTACTATTGGCCGTCTACGGGAACCTCTGGTACAGTTATAAGCTTCGCACATTTTATCTACGACGCCTACTCCTCCTTTTGTCTCATTATAAGTCATAATCATTTCAGGTTTACCTGTAAGTTCATCTAAAGCATCATCATTGTGCATAATCGATAATAATAGAACATTTTTCCTGGCTTAGGGATATAAGAAACAAGTGTGCATTTTTCCTGGAAGGCAAACATAGAAGTTTTTTCAGGACGTGTTATCTTGAATTCGACCGGAATTTCCCGTTTATTTTTTCGAATGGTCCCTAAGGTGGTAATTTTGTAATCATTTAGTAATTTATCAGCGACGAGCTTACTCGTAAAAAATTATCCGTTGTTACATTTCTTTTGGATCCCCAAATTGGCTGGCAACTTCTTAGAAGAAGCGAAGTGTTCGAATTGTCCACTTTATATGGCCCTGGTGGCTGAATCCCAGTATAAATCTCAGTTTTTGCAGTATAAAATAATTTTGCATCAACCAGAGAATACATTTCAATGCCATATCTATTTGGTTTACTTGGCATATAAATCCGGAAAGGACAGCGACCTCTAAATGCACGTAACATTTCATCAACAGTTATGTAAGCCGATAGAGAGAAATGCTTTGGTAAGTTGGAATTGAAATTTTCGAAAAACTCTCTAATTGGAGCCAATTTGTCAGGTGTTTTGCGTTCTTCGCGGGTTCGTTTATCATCGAATCGGATATGGCTTAACAAAAAGCGAAACCTTGCCTGAGACATAGTTAGACGAAACATTTCTAATGAGGTTCCAATGGTTTTGAAAAGATCAGAAGCATGCAGTCGACTAGCTTTGTTTATTCCAGCAATATACAATAGGCCAAGTAATGCCCTCATTTCCAGTAAGTCAGTAGGTCTGGCAGTTCTGCTGATGATACCTATATTTGATATTGCAATAAACATATTGGTATTTTCGACTATATTCTCTAGCATACTGTCAGTGATAAAACAACCCCACATTTTTGATGCATTAGATAGTTTGCACGCTTCTCCTTTTACACCAGGTAATGTGACGATATTATCAGCACGTGTCCTAAAAAGTTTGTTGGTAGTAACATGTTTCGTCCATATAGATGAATCTTTGGAAATATAAACCGGTATAGAATGGGAAGACTCACCCTGGTTCTGGTTGTTGTCTACTCGTATATATCCATAATACTTACGTTGCTCTCTTCAACTTTATCTTCATCCATATCCTGCTCACTGTCTGTGTTGACGTCCTGGACTTCAACAATATCATTCCCCAAGGTTGGATCATCATCATCATCGTATTCTATTGCAGTGTTCACTTTGTCATCAGAGAGTAACTCTTCATGTAGACGCTTAAGCCACTTTTGTTCTTTCTCGTAACTCATGTTATCTAAAAAAAATAATAAAAAACAATTTAAGGATAAAAAATAAATTTTTCAGAGTAAAAAAACTTACCGGTAAAATTCGCATACTCCTTAAAAAACTTACACAAAATATAACGACGTTATATTATTAATCGGTGTCAGAGACCGAAATGCCTAGGATTTAAGAACGACGCGCCACTCGTGAATGATTTTAATACACTGAATTCGGAGACTGAAAATATGAAGCTACTGGGCAGGACAAGCGCTCACGGTGGTGCGTTCGATAATTATTCGCCGTAGTTATCCAAGTCGGTCTGACAGACCGGGCGTTAACAATGGAAGGTTGATGATTTCGCATGTCTAGCCCATTAGGAAGCGGATACCTAAATTATATATACAATCTGCCAACTTAATTACAAAACCAATGTTATTGACAAAGTTAACGAAGAGGTAAAAGTGTTGCTACATATCGTTGTAAGAAATGCACAGAGATTCATAGATGTCCCTACAAATCCAGACAAGAAATTGTGCAGAGCTCTTCCTGCATTTACTGGTTGCGACTATAAATAAATACTTGAATGCTTTTATGCAGCTAGGTGATACACGAGCCTACGATGAAAAAGTTTTCGATACGAGTCGCATATTTACAGAATGTATTGTATTAAAACGATTTCTATTGTTGAAGAAGCGCATGGAGTGTTTAAAGCCCCGATTTTTCTGCCTGAAATGCAGAAATTGTGTTTGTTTAATAAACGGTAACAATTGGTGGTCACCCTGTAGCAATTCCACTGTTGTTTTATAATTTATAATATTTTATTCAATAGATAATATTTTAGTGTTTTTAAATGAAACTCAAGGTCTCTAGTTAATTCCACAATATAATACAAGTTATTGAAAATTCTAAAAAATTGACAATTGTTTCGATAAATCAATATCATCGTCAGAATGACAGAAGTTACATTTCATTTTATGCCTACCTGATGTTTAGTAGTTATATTTTTGGCTAGACCAAGAAGTAACCTAACTTGTGATTGGCTTAATATATGTTTATAGAAAAAGAAGAAGATGTGATATTACAAATATTGAAGCTTAGATATTATTAGCCCTATGGTGATATCCTGGATATCATTTTTCCAATTAAGATCAGTATAACTGTGCAATGATATAGAAAACCAGGAAAACTATATCTGCTGATCTTTACAATTATCACTTAAGAAGACAGTTTATTAGTGGAGAATTCCCTAGATTTAACTGTTCATTGACAACTCCATATTGTGGGTTTCTTAAATATCTAAGCTTCAATATTTGTAATATCACATCTTCTTCTTTTTCTATAAACATATATTAAGCCAATCACAAGTTAGGTTACTTCTTGGTCTAGCCAAAAATATAACTACTAAACATCAGGTAGGCATAAAATGAAATGTAACTTCTGTCATTCTGACGATGATATTGATTTATCGAAACAATTGTCAATTTTTTAGAATTTTCAATAACTTGTATTATATTGTGGAATTAACTAGAGACCTTGAGTTTCATTTAAAAACACTAATATGAGCATATTCCACGAAGTAAGGGTCGAGACAGTCAATTTCATTAGATAATATTTTCTTTATATCTGTCTATATTTCCATTTGTTCCATTAAAAAAATTCAAATGGATTTGAAATATACGCCATTAGCAGTCTCAGACATCATTGAAACTGACCAAAGTTATCTGGAGGATGAGCAATTATTTCAAAAAGACGGCGCTTCTCCGCACTATTTTTGTCCTGTTCGGTAGTATTTTCGAGTCGTTGGATTGTTAGGCGAGGTTCTATCGAATGGCACTCACGATCACTAGACTTTTAGATTAGATTATATTTTAACGGGGTTACAATGCACTGAAACCTAAGGTCTATTGTGCCCCCCCTATCAAAGCTGTTCTCGCTACTACTACAGCTCGCCTTCCAGTTCCAGGGTTCTAATGAACTCTAGTATTTGGGACGGCTTCAACGAGGTTAGATCCTCACTCTTACAAGTTTCTTGTCCGAAGCATTTCTTGCGTTGGCTTGCAAAGGTGAGGCATTTCAGAACTAAATGATCCGGAGTCTCATCGTCCTCCCCACAGAATCTACCAATCGTCAATTTCTGTAGGACCTATTTTCATTAGGTGCTTCCTAAGGCGGTAATGACCTGTAAGAAAGCCCATGAGGAGATGTTGCTTATTTTGACTGAGGACCAAATATTTTTTGGATCTAGCAGTGTCAAAATTCCGCAGGAACTTTTTGGAATGTTCCAGTCCGGGAAAGGCACCGCCAGAGTGCTTCTGTTTCGGTTTCCTCTTTCTTCCGAAACGCTTTTCTATAGGAGCATTTTGCATTTTCCTACACCACAGAAAGGCTTCGGGCCAATAAAGGGCATTTGTGCTCCTTTCCAGGCCAGTGTACTGGCCTTTTCATTTCCCGTGATTCCCGAGTGGCCAGGAACCCAGACTAAAGAGACGCTGCTATTCTTGCCTAATTCATCAAGTTTTCTTCGGTACTCACATGCCAACTTTTAGTCAATGACATGGGAGCTCAATGCTTTGATAGCTGCTTGACTAGCAGAATGGATCGATATGTCACATTTCTGATAGTTCCTCTCTAGGTTCATTTCCTCGCATCTTTCGATCGCAAATATTTCTGCCTGAAGGACGCTCGGGAAGGAGCCTAAAGATAATGAGTATCTGGTGCCAGGCCTAAAAACTCCAGCGCCTGCTCCAGTGGTGGTTTTTGAGCCCTCCGTATACCATCTAATAGTGTTTTATTTGAGAGTTTGGATGGTGTATTCCTTTTCCCGCTCTCTCCTCTTATTTAGCATCGTAGTGAAATTCTTTCCGATACTTACTTTCTTGATCATTTCGTGACTGGGAAGATTCGCTGATGAGATGTATTTTGTTAGAAAGGACTAGGTTCCCTGATTTTTAATACTCTCATTGCCTAAACCTTCCTCAGATATTCTCTTAGGCAGATCTTTCTATCACCAGATGTAGAGGTGTGAGATCTATAATGATCTCAAGTGCCCTAGCTCCCTAGTTCTCATAGCTCCAGTGATGCACACACAGGCAAGCCTTTGAACTTTGTCGAGGATCTTCCTCGTGCTGTACTGACTTCCTTTTGTATGCCAAATCATCGCCCCATACGTAATTGCTGGTCTCACAATCATGGCGTTCATCCATCGCAGTATTTTTGGGTTACAGCCCCAGCTCTTACTAGCTAGATTTCTGCACGCCATCAAAGTTCTTATTGCTTCACTAACAGTTATTTCAACATGCCTATTTCACAGAAGCTTACTGTCTAGGGTTATCCCTAGATATTTAACTTCTGATTTCCATTCTATGATTTCCCCGTTTAAGGATATGGGTTTCATGGATGGAAGTGTTATTTTCCGAGTACATGGAATTACTATGGTCTTGTTTGGGTTAATGTTTAGCCCCACTGACAAGCACCATTGCTCAATGATTCTGAGGCCAATTTCTAATAAATCACACAAGGTGCTCTCGAACTTGCCTCTGACTATTAGAACTATGTCATTAGCATAGCCCATACATTCAAAGCCAAGCTCCGTTAGCCTAGAGAGCAACTTATCTACTACGAGGCTCCATAGAAGGGAAGATATCACTCCCCCTTGAGGTGTCCCTCGAATGGCTTTGACTGAGGTGGATTAATTTGCCACCTGTGTCACAGCTATCCTCGTCGTCAACAAGACATACATCCATTTTACAATGGTTTCATTTACTCCTCGCCTTCTAAGTACTTCTTTGACAGACATATGAGCTGTGTTGTCAAAGGCCCCAGATATATCCATCAATGCGCACATTGTAATTTCTTTGTTGTTCAGAGTTCTTTGGATGACTTCGGTCAGCTGATACAGAGCCGTCTCAGTCGATCGACCCGCTCTGTAGGTATGCTGTAGGTATATTCTCCAGGTTCTCTGTTCTTTAGTAGTTATCCACTACTTTCTCCATCGTTTTGAGTAGAAACGATGTTAGACAAATGGGTATAATAGTTCGGGGATCAGTCCCATTTTTCCCCTTCTCCATTCTCTAGGTATTAGACCCACTACTAGACTACTTCTTGTAATCTTCAGCAGGTGAGGAAGAATCTCCTCTATCCCTTACTGCAGAAGTGCTAGAAATATTACATCTACTCCTGGTGATTTATATGATTGACAGGGACTTATTGCCCATTCCAACCCTTGTCTTGTAAATATTTTATTATCAATGTCCCAATCTTCCTTGCGGGATTTTTTTGGTGTAATTCATTGCTATTTCAGTGCTTGTTGCTGGTTCACTACCTGGAAAGTGGGTTCTAAGAAGAAGAATCGATCGTTCCTCTTCACCTTCCGTGTATGATCCGTCTGGCTTTTTCAGCGACATTGTGAGGTTAGTTCCCCCATTTGCCATGACCTTTTGTAGTCTGGCCGCTGTGTGAGTGGAAGTGATCTTTTCGGGAAAGGCTTGAAAATTAAGTCTTTTGACCTTCCTAATCTCTTTATTGTACTGAGTAAGCTTCTCAGTGTACCCCTGCCAATTACCGTCACGTTTGGCTCTATTAAATAGCCGACGGGTCCCTTTTCTGAGGTTTGGCAGGTTCTCATTCCACCAATCAGCATCCTTTTCTGAACGAGCTTTTGAGAGTGGGCAAATGAAATTATAGATGAAATGAGATATAAAGGAACATCGTCTTT
Source organism: Galeruca laticollis (assembly GCA_963921935.1). Lineage (NCBI taxonomy): Eukaryota > Metazoa > Arthropoda > Insecta > Coleoptera > Chrysomelidae > Galeruca > Galeruca laticollis. The sequence continues at coordinate 219,187,638 of OY998175.1, forward strand.
ATAGTAACTATTATAGCGAACTTAAAAAATCTTATATAATGTGGATTAGCATTTGGTGGTATGAATCCAGAAATTGAAAAGTTATTGTCGAGAGAATACGTAAAACTTTTAGAAGAACTAAAAACGAAAGAAAGAAAATAATGTAACAGATACTGGAATGGCAGAATTTTAGTGCACAGTATAGAGAAAGATTCAACGAAGAGGAAAAGTTCAAGGCGAAGGAAAAATTTATAAAACCAAAAAGAAATGAGAAACTCCGAGTCGTCTAACATTTCCATTATTCGTCGTTGAACTTCGTTTTTGTGTAGAAAAGAATAGCAGTAACATTGGTATGGATGGGTATTTCGTCATATGTTTTTATTTCGTGTTTTATCTCGTTCGTAAAAGTTAGTTTGTCTTTGTCAACTATCTTTTTGAAATCTGCATTCAAATTATTGGTTATAATTAGGTTTTGAATATTTTCGTCAGAATTTTGTGAATAATTATTCTGTAAAATATCCTCGGTATCATAAATATTAAAATTTTGTTTTAATGTATTAGTAAGAAGTGTTACTTTCAGTCGGTCTTTTATTACAATTTCAACACGTTTATCACTGCGGTTTATTATTTCAGTTTTAGTAAAACCGTTTTCTGCAACTGTAATCGTTTCCGGGAAATGAAGATTATCTACTTCTTGACTGGGTACTATGATTTCTTGGGTATAACAGCTGACTGGGACTTTTACGGCAGCTATCTTGTGGGAATCGACAGATATTTTGAAATAGTAAATCGGAATTTGAATAATATTATTTTTTAGGATATTATTTTCAAAATCAAAGCATAATTTGAGATTTTTAATCACGTTTAAACCGATGAGGCCGTCAAAATAATTGTGAAACTTAAATAAAATACATGGTATTGTACAGGGTGATTTAAATTCAGGGAAAGCTGGAATTTCTGCTTTAAATTTTGCGTCTTTATGACCTGCTACTGTTGTAATTCTAGTTGTTTCTTGAAAAATAGTATTAGGAAAGAATTTTTCTGCGATGATAGGATCTAATATTGATTGCATACTACACGTATCAACTAGGAGTTTTATCGGAGGATTGGTGATTTTTATATACGGTAATTCAGAGCTACTATAATAAGAAAATATTTCGTTTACGTTAAATTGTCTTCCAGGCTCGTCTTCCAAAAATTTTGATTATCATTGTTTACAGAGTCGTCATTATACGTGGCGGGATCTATGTAATCGGGATCAAAGTTATGAGAGATAGATTTTCGGCGTCGTAAGGATTTAACTCGATGTCTGGGTAATTAATGTTCGAATCAAGTGGGTCTGTTTCGGTTTGAATTTGGTGCAATTCTTGCGAAATAAAATTTCTGGGATTAGTGGATCTGAAATAGTTATTTGGTTGATTAGGTTTAAAAGTGTTTCTCGAGTTTATTGACATTGGTTCTGGTATATTTTCTGGAGCATACGATATTATTATATAATATGCAAATTGGCTTCACATAACTTGCTGTAGGTAGGACAACAAAATGTCCCCCTCGAAACAACAATCGACATGTCTGTATACAATATTATTACCCAAAATCCTCATGTCAAGTTTTCCATCGGTCACCCCGTATAATGTATTACATTTAAAAAATATAATACGTTGATATGCTGTGACCTTATGAAACACCCTGTATAGTTCAAAATAATTCCTATATATGAAGTTCTCGACTCTCTATAACTTTGTCATAAGACTCTTAAGACAACAGAGTTATTAAACTCGGGATTAGTCGAGCAATAAAGTTTAGTTTTTCACAGACGAATAAATAATGTTCGTGCTCGTTCCATAAATTTGATTTTAGTCAAATTTATAACGTTGCATGTAACGAACTAACATTATTAGTTCTGGCAAACTTTAATATTTGCGGAAATAATATTTGTTGGAACCTAACTGCCATACACGCAAACATGGAAGCCAAACCGTTGTTAAACAACTACAAATTTTCTGTCTATTTAATATGATTGATAACTATAAGTCATTTCTTATAGTGATGGATGGCGTGGACAGTTAAAATAAACGATAATAAAAAATTAGGGCTGCATGATGTGATTATATCGGAGATACTGGAATTTCTTGGATTGAAAAATAAAGTGCTGAGACAGATAAAAATAGAGAAAGAAGTGGAACTTGTACATTTTGTGGCCTAAATTGTATCTTTTCGATAACTCGAACCGTTCTACTTGGTTTCTCTCCAGCAAAATCAAGAATTTGCTCTTCTAGGACGATGTTGAGCCTAGGATGACGTCTTCCCTCATTAAATGTCAGATTGAAATTACCTATTTCCAGTAATTTCCATTCAACACGTCTTATAATGTTTGCATCAGGATACCATCGATTTGAGAATTGTACTGCATGTGTCTAGCACGTTAACAGCCCAATGTTAAAAAATAAATCGGTCTTCTGGGGCGCATTTTCAATTTTCTCATATAATATTTCAAACGCTTCATGTTGATTATCTATATATTCAAACATTAAAAAAATATTTATTTTCAATCATTTATGACAATTTTCACCAATGGTACAACGTCTGTACCACTGACCCAGAACGCATTAATTTTATCGTTCAGGCCACTTGGTACTCAATGGGTACCACTGAACTTGTTGAATCATGTCGCTTCGCGCTACGCATATTTACTCAGTTTTGTATCAGTTGTCGAAGCGAGAAGTTGTGAGGATAATCTAAAATAATTATGAGTTTCGAGAAAGAGCAAGAAAAATTGCAAACGCTTTGGGCAGATTTTATGTCTGATGAGGAAAACCCATTTCAAGCTAGTTCTTCGGACGAATACAATCCTAACGAAGATCAGGAAAGTGAATGCAGTAGTTCAGACAGCGATTCTCCTATTATGCGAAAAAGTGCTTTGAAGAATACAAAACTGAGTGTTTTAGTAAGTAATTATCTTGGCCGTTTTATTTCAGTTAGGTGTTACAGAAGTCTTCGGTTATGAGATAATTGCTATGTTAACATTTTTCTCAATTCCTAAAATTCCTACATACCTGATATTTCAGTATGTTTTAACATAAAATTATTTTACAGCAACAAACTAAAGCAAATAGTTTGCCGGAGATATCTTTACATGCAGAGAATGAACCAAGTACATCTTCAAAACGACAAAAAAGTTCAATTCCTAGTCAGACAGAGAAAATACACTTGGTAGGTCAATAATGTTCATAACACATACATTTGTATACAACGATATATATTTTTTGCAGCAAGAACCAGTTTATTTGCCTGTGCCTTCAAACGCAATAATTTTGCCCGCGATGCAATTAGATTCACAAGTCCGTTCTGTGGATACAATTTCTGAAACATTAGAATACGTCATAACTCAGAATACAAATGAAAATGAAGAAGTGCAGTCTGAAAACACGTGGAGAGACGTGGATGGTACTTCACTGAAAAATATCATGTATACTGTTACTAGGAAGGACGAAGGAATCAAAACTGAATTGTATGAGATGTATGTGGGAAAGAACCTTATGCCTTTTACGAATTGTTTGTAACGGACGAAATCATCGATATGGTAGTGATTGAAACAAACAGGTACGCTTATCAATTGCAGCAAGATACAACGCACCAAAAATCCCGATTAAGTCTCTGGTCTGACACAAATCGTGAAGAAATTGAGCTCTTCATAGCTGTGTTACTTAGGATGGGATTGTGCTGCGTACCAAAGTTGTCTTATTATTGGAGTACCAAGAATATATACAGTACTTCTATAAACAAGTACATATCGAGAAATCAGTTCGAACTATTACTTCGAGTACAAAAAATTAAACCACTAATAAATATGCTGAGAGACATATTCCAGTATGCCCTTTTACCAGGAGAAAATGTGTGTATTGACGAAAGTGTAGTACCATTTAGGGGCCGCTTATCCTTTCGTCAATACATAAAGAATAAACGACACAAATTCGGTCTAAAACTATACAAAATCTCTGTAGAGAAGGGATATACTTATGATCTTGATGTATACTGCGGTAAATCTAGTAAAACGTTTACTGGCTCTGAATCGGCAGAAGTTGTCACGAAACTTATGGAGCAATTATTCGATAAAGGTCGAACACTGTATGTGGACAATTATTATACAAGTGTTGCTCTGGCACGAAAGTTATTAGAAAGAGATACACACTTGGTTGGAACCCTTCGAGTTAATAGAAAATCGAATCCAACAGATGTGACACAAAATAAACTTTATAAAAATGAAGTCATCGCACGAGAAGCAGCAGGTATGGTTGTCTCTAAGTACAAAACATACTGCTGAAATAGGAACACTGAAACACGGAAATGGCGAAAGTCAGAAACCAAAATTGATAGTAGATTACAATAATTCCAAGGTATATATTCATATGTCCGATCAGATGAAATCATATAATAGTCCCCTAAAAAAAGGTATGAAATGGTACCGCAAACTTGCTATAGAGTTTCTTCTCGGAACTGCAGTTGTAAATGCCCATATAACCTACAGAAATATCACCCATGAAAAACTTCCCAATACAGAGTTTTAGAGAGGGTATTATCTTCCCAAGGGGTAGTTGCTGTCCACGAAAATATATCTCACAATACCCACGGACTTATTTTAGGAACCAGACGTCGATGCGTTATGTGTTACAGTAAACTTTCTTTGGAATTCACAGCGTCGATAACCAGAAATAAAGCTACAAGAAGTACTTGAAAATGTGAGGCATGTGATAAAAATTCCTGCATAGAGTGTTTTTTTGATAAACATTATAGTTCAATACTTTAAAATCTCAATAATTTGATTTGTTCTTCTTACTTACATGACTTTGCATAATATTACATAGATTGATTTTAGTTTTTCTGTTTATTCTCTTACTTCCGAAATAAATATTTTTTTCTATGTAATAAGTTTAATTTTTTCCAGGGACATTGCGTTACTGTATCAATCAGGCCCACTAATTCAACCTCCCATGATAAAATATACGCTAAATGTACCAGTCTTCGAATTACTGGTTTGAACGTAAAAATCATGGCAGTGCTACAACAGTTGTACTACTGGCCCAAACGGAAACTCGGTCGGGGTAGGGTACTGTACTAGCATTTATACCACGTGGCAGGTAAGGTGCTAGCTGCAGCACTGGCAATACGCATCTATTACTTTTAACATATTCTCGTCTGAGCCAGTCTGATCCTACTGTATTTCTAAGTTTTGAAAGTTTATTCCAAGCTTCTTCCTAGTGTCTCCAAGTATTTTCAAATATCAACAACTTGAAGGTAAGCGAATGTGTATGTTTTGGAAATTTGATTCAGTTTTTTGAATAATTTTTTCGAAAGCATTTTGCAATTTACAATGTAGTAAGTAGTAGTTTTCATCTATCTGGTTTCTGCCCTCGAACTCTTGTTCGGAATCTAAAGATACGGTTTCGATCTCGTCTTGAATTTCAGAATATTTGGAATAGTATTAATCTAAGTTATCTAGTCTTGATTTCAAAGCATACTTGTTGGACTCCTCTGCGTTACTATTAATGTTTTCATGTTTGACAAAAATTAAGTATTTAAGCAAATTGTATAAACATAAAATATGAATTTGATTTTGTATATTGTAAGAGATTTTCTTAATTGTTTCACAGTAAATGAATTACTTTATTAAGAGTACATTTTTATACACAACAGGAACATAAATGAATATTGCTTTGTATATTGTTTACTAATGTTTGTGAAATTTTAATGAAATTACCTGAAGAAACAGTTTATTTACAAAAGAGTTACAATTGAAACAGTTTCTTTTAGTTCTCAAATTTTTGCGCAAACTGTATGTATGAGTTAAACTTTTTTAAAGTTGAAATTTTGGCGAACACTGTATATATGAGTCAAAATATTTAAAATTTAAATGTTGACGAACACTATATGTATGAGTTACAATAATTACAGTTTAAGTTGTAACGAACACTGTGTGTATGAGTTCAAATATATATTTGTTTATAGACAGATGAAATGTTTTTATCAGTGTCAGAATATTATTTGTTTAAATACCTTTTATCTGATGGAATATTTGTTTTTGAATGCTGTATTCTGTTGAATGATGAATATGGCTTGTTCGAAGGACTTTGAGAAATGTTGATTGAAGATGATCGGCCACAAACAGGAAGTGATTGTGGCTGGGCCTACGACAGAAAATTGAAATCCGGCACGAAGGACCATATTACAGGAACGTAGGTGTTTTATTTAACTAATTGCTTGGTTTTGTAGGGATATGTGCTGGTTCTTCTCACCTAGTTCTGTAATAGAGGTTCTACGTTGTGCTTTGGATGTAGGTGATACAATTAACCACTTCTCACTCATGTTATTATAAAATTATTCACAGTGTTCACCACACGTCAATTAAGAACTTTATTTTAATGTCGATTCTGTTGAGATATGTTTCATAAAGAGAGATTTACGGCATTTTGTGTCTTATGTTATAATTTGGTCGTTGTCGTGATTTTTTTTAAAAGAGAGTACGCCTGATGATTTTTGATGAAATGGGATGAGTTTGAGACGTATTTATGACTAAATCATATAGGTGTTACTTGCCGAACGTTCTAGAAAGAATTTTATGTTAACAAATTGTTTATTTAGATGTTACATGGTTGCGAAGATGAGGATATATGAGTAGGAGGTTGCATACTTAGTAGATGTGGTGTTATTGTATGCATAATTAATTAAATTGCCCAGGTAGGATTTTAAATCCGAACAAATAATTTACTATCGATATCAACAGAAAATTGACAACATTTATGGATAGATAAGTCAAAATTTCATTGGACTAATAATTTATGAAAATAAAATTAAATATTTAGTATTGGAATAAACACAAGAAGCACAACAATTAACAATGGTAGCAAGTAATGGCAAACAGTACGCCTTTGAAAGGGTGAAAAAAATTCATATTAGGACACGTAGGAAAATGGAAAATGGTGACAAACAAAAATACGATGAGAGAAACGTAAAGGCAGAAGTAGAAAAACAAAACTATCAAAGACTAAGGAAGCATAAATATCATTAACTTGGAAAAGAAAACAAAAAAACGTGGAGAAGAATAATTGAGAAAGTATTAGAGAATAGGGAATAAAGCACCAGTATTCAGCCTTTGGTCTACAAGGTCTGTTGAGCAAATATATTATACAATAAAATAAAACTTCAATCATATCTCTTCTTTCGATAGAACAATATTCTTCTCAAAATCATACAAACTTTCTCTTCCTGTGTTAGCTACAATATTTATCTTAAATTGTTCATCAACTGCTTCATTAAAGAGTGATAATACGGACATTTCTCTGATAAATACCACAGATATTGACTGAACTTGAGATCACTTTAGGAATCCATTTGTTTTTCAATCCTGATTCAAGCTTCCACCTCTAAACAGTCGCTAAAATTTCTGAAAAGTGTAATATAGCTGCTAGAGAATTGATTAATTTTTCATTCAAACTCACTTCTTAAAATTAATTCATAATCATCATGGCGATAAGGAGACAGTTGGCTCTCTCTACTAATTTTTATTCCAGAAGCACACAAGTAGCAATCCAGCTGCTTGGTTTGGATGTTGATGTACCATATCACATAATTTCTACCTTATCATCAATATTCTAATTATAAAACGCATTTACAATTGCTCTTGATTTTTACCCGATGAGCCTCTAATTTTGGTACTGCAAAAAGTTGCTCCTTTTCTCCAAATGGAATAATGATTGGTAGGCGTGTGATGATCCCAAAAGACACTATTAGATTCAATTAGATGTAACTAGATTTTAATTTCAAATATTGCTAGCGGCCAGTGAACTTGAAGGCCACTGACAAGGTGTAGTAAGGTTAGTAGCATATCAAGGAATCACGACTGTTTTGTAAATAAATAATGTGTCAGCAAGGTCGATGGAAAGATCATCGACTGTTTTGGTCTAACAATACATTTATAGAATTTCCATATATAGAAGAGAGAATCCATTTCTCTATTATTATTAATAGTACCAATGTTCATAAAGTATGTTACGCATGGTCAGTAAATTGTATACGTAGTGTTAAAGATATTGTTCCAGTGAGTTTTGATAAACGATGGTATTTATTTAACACCAATGAATAATGGTAAGTGTTTCCTGAATATTAATGGTACGATGGTTTAGGAAGTGAATACGAGGGGCACTTGCCAAATAATCACCACAGGCGTTCTTATTCAGAACCTCTTATATACAGGTAAGGTAATGAGAAGGTTGGCCACAATGGAATCTCTTTGAAAACTTTTCTCACAAGGGGTCTACGTTGTGCTTTGAGTGTAGGTGATAACATTAAACACTTCTCACTCATGTTATTATAAAATTATTCACAGTGTTCACCACACATCAATTAAGAACTTTATTTTAATGTCGATTCTGTTGAGATTTGTTTCATAAAGAGAGATTTACGGCATTTTGTGTCTTATGTTATAATTTGGTCGTTGTCGTGCTTTTTCTAAGAGAGTACGCCTGATGATTTTTGATGGAATGGGATGAGTTTGAGACGTATTTATGACTAAATCATATAGGAGGTGTTACTTGCCGAACGTTCTAGAAAGAATTTTATGTTAACAGATTGTTTATTTAGATGTTACATGGTTGCGAAGATGAGGATATATGAGTAGGAGGTTGAATACTTAGTAGATGCGTTATTATTGTATGCATAATTGATTAAATTGCCCAGGTAGGATTTTAAATCCGAACAAATAATTCACTATCGATATCAACAGAAAATTGACAACATTAATGGATAGATAAGTCAAAATTTCATTGGACTAATAATTTATGAAAATAAAATTAAATATTTAGTATTGGAATAAACACAAGAAGCACAACAAATAACAATGGTAGCAAGTAATGGCAAACAGTACGCCTTTGAAAGGGTGAACAAAATTCATATTAGGACACGTAGGAAAATGGAAAATGGTGCTATACAAAAATACGATGAGAGAAACGTAAAGGCAGAGGTAGAAAAACAAAACTATGAAAGACTAAGGAAGCATAAATATCATTAACTTGGAAAAGAAAACAAAAAAATGTGGAGAAGAACCAATTGAGAAAGTATTAGAGAATAGGGAATAAAGCACCAGTATTCAGCCCTTGGTCTACAAGGTCTGTTGAGCAAATATATTATACAATAAAATGAAACTTCAATCATATCTCTTCTTTCGATAAAACAATATTCTTCTCAAAATCATACAAACTCTCTCTTCCTGTGTTAGCTACAATATTTATCTTAAATTGTTCATCAACTGCTTCATTAAAGAGTGACAATACGGACATTTCTCTGATAAATACCGCAGATATTGACTGAACTTGAGATCACTTTAGGAATCCATTTGTTTTTCAATCCTGATTCACGCTTCCACCTCTAAACAGTCGCTAAAATTTCTGAAAAGTGTAATATATCTGCTAGAGAATTGATTCATTTTTCATTCAAACTCACTTCTAAAAAATAATTCATAATCATCATGGCGATAAGCAGACAGTTGGCTCTCTACTAATTTTTATTCCAGAAGCACACAAGTAGCAATCAAGGTGCTTGGTTTGGATGTTGATGTATCATATCACATAATTTCTACCTTATCATCAATATTCTAATTATAAAACGCATTTACAATTGCTCTTGATTTTTACCCGATGAGCCTCTAATTTTGGTACTGCAAAAAATTGCTCCTTTTCTCCAAATGGAATAATGATTGGTAGGCGTGTGATGATCCCAAAAGACACTATTAGATTTAATTGGATGTAACTAGATTTTAATTCCAAATATTGCTAGCGGCCAGTGAAGTTGAAGGCCACTGACAAGGTGTAGTAAGGTTAGTAGCATAATAAGGAATCACGACTGTTTTGTAAATAAATAATGTGTCAGCAAGGTCGATGGAAAGATCATCGACTGTTTTGGTCTAACAATACATTTATAGAATTTCCTATATAAAAGAGAGAATTCATTTCTCTATTATTAATAATAGTACCAATGTTTATAAACTATGTTACACATGGTCAGTAAATTGTATACGTAGTGTTAAAGATATTGTTCCAGTGAGTTTTGATAAACGATGGTATTTATTTAACACCAATGAATAATGGTAAATGTTTCCTGAATATTAATGGTACGATGGTTTAGGAAGTGGATACGAGGGGCACTTGCTAAATAATCACCACAGGCGTTCTTATTCAGAGCCTCTTATATACAGGTAAGGTAATGAGAAGGTTGGCCACAATGGAATCTCTTTGAAAACTTTTCTCACAAAGGTTATAAGCATCTTATGATTTTTTGCAGTTCACTTTCAGTTTGCGTTAGATTTAATCAACATCCACAAGCTTCTCCACTCAGTTGGGAAGAATTTTGGTGTGTATTCGAACCATTCCCCAGAGGAATATTGCTGTCACTAACACTTAATTCAACTTTGCCAATATTACCACAAAAACGATTATACCTACTAAAATTTATAAGATATGTTACCAAGTAAGTAGTTGACATTGTGAAATTTTTTAAACCGACATTTAGAACATTTTCTAATTTTTAAAATAAAATTTTACTCACATCACATCATTGGAATGATCCCATGTCAGTATCCTCGAAATTTCGAATCTCCCGTGAGTTAGAGGTATAAAGCGTCGTTTTGGGATATTCACAGAAACGGCGTGTCTAAAGTTTCCAGCCGGTCCGTCTCTGACAGGTGCAATTGTAATATATTTCGAGCTATCTGTCCCAAATACTGGACTGTCGCCCATGTCCACCCATCCGTGGCCATCACTTGTTATACGTTGGGTCTGTAACAACAAATTTCTATATTTTCGTAGTTTTATTGACCAAAATATAGGACACTGTGCATATTGTGCATTTCCGGACGACAATCATTAAATTCGGTAATGTGCTTTACGAGAGATATATTTTTTCTAAAATCGCCATCAACATCATCATTATCATATCTAGTGAGAAAACACCTACAATCAAAATTAGTGGAATTAAGTCAGAACAAAATTGTTCATTGATCGTAAACGGTCAGATTGAAAATTTCAATGAAAATTCCACTTTTTTAAAGAAAAAAAAATATTTTATATGAACTACCCCATGGTGGAAACTACTGGACGGTCAATTAAGTCTAATTAACCAATTAAGCCCATAATTCCTTTGTTGAAGTTGAAGTATTGATACCCTCATTTTGTAATGTCTGATTCTTACAAACGATTGTAGAGTTGAAGTGTATCTCGGATATTTCTATATAAATATTATATTTCGACCCGACTATTTATCATAGTACTTGTGTTCAAATGTTTACCTCAAATGCTTCATAAGGACAATTGGCGACGGAAATAGGTATTAATAGGGTGATTCATTACTAATTGGAAGATACATTTAGAGTAGAATCCAGACACTTTCTGCCAAATATGAAATGGATACGTGAAACAGAAGTACTGAATACAAATCGTTTTTGAATTTTTGCTATTTACAACGTAAATATACGTATAACCATAACTACTAGGGTGATGCTTAAAAATCAAAGTTAAAAAATTCAACGGTTCACCCGCCCATTTTGATCTTTCATATGAAAAATGGAATTAACTAAAATTTTGTTGGATTTCATTAATATTTAGGGGTCACTACCAGGCTTTAAATTTCATAAAAAATGGTAAAATTCAATATAATTTTCATTAGTAATTTTTAATATTATAAAAAAAACTTTATCTCACTAACACTTTATTTGTATGCCGGGAAGACTCCAATCTAACCACACAACCCCTCCCTTCACTCTAGACCAACTCCCCCCCCCACTCCCAGCAAACTTGAGGAGCCTGTCACTACAGTGTGGCTGTCTATGATCAGTGCAGGTGTGTACTGTGCAGTTAGTCTAACCTTCAAAACTATATAATGAATAAATAAATTTGAATAGACTGGAAGGTTATATTACTTGGTTTGGCTGTTTTTAACAGACTTCAGATTAATGTATTTAGGCCCAGGACTCTTAATTTTTAGTTTTCATAATTTTAATACTGTTGCGTTGGGGCCAAAGATTATATTTATAACAATAAGTGCTCAAACTGACTCACCTGATGCCTCTTGTAGCCTAAACACGGAGTGCACTCACAAAAGTAGTCACAATAATTATTTGCGTTCAGCGTAGCGGTAGTGTTCGTTTTTACCTATATCGTTAGACTAGTTTAAATACTCCGTTTGGACAAAGACGATATGGCGATACATTTAAAAACAGAGCCGGCATGAGCAACTTTGCATACTTTAAGTAAAAAGTATTGAGAAGGCCATTTTAGCCGCAACATTTCCTGCCCGGGAAAAGGTTTAATAAATAAACAGAAAAAAAGCAAAAAAAAATTAAATTACCTAACTTCACCCCCATAACCAATAAATGATTTGTTTAGCGACTAATCGTATTTTAAACACTGATCAAAGAAAAACAAAATTAAAATAAATCTTCAAGAAAGAACAAAAACAAAACAAAAGTATTTGGCAACTACGGAACTATTATATATTCAAGAGGGAGAGGGCATAACTTGACCAATCGCCTTTTTATTTTTCCCTTAGAAGTTTTTACTGTGGCAACTCTTACTGTTTTGTCATCTCCGGGATACAGTTTGATAACGCGTCCTAGTATCCACTCCGAAGGAGGTAAATTGTCTGCTTTAACAAGTACGAGCGTGCCGACGGTAGGCATAATACTACCCTTTAACCATTTAGAACGGTGCTGTAAAGTATGTAAATATTTATTATGCCAACGTCGCCAGAAGTCTTGGTGCAGCTTTTGTAATAACTACCACCGCGAAAGCCTATTGAGCGGTACATTGTTATAATCAGGAACAGGAATAGCTGATACTGGTTCCAATGTAAGAAAATGCGCAGGTGTCAAAGCCTGTATATCATCTATATCGGACATCATTGGTATCAATGGGCGCGAATTAAGAATCGATTCTATTAATGTCAAAACCGTATAGAATTCTTCATATGTTAATATTAGAACGCCTAGCACACGTGAAAGATGAGATTTTACACTTTTTACACCCGCCTCTACCAAACCGTTAAAGTGGGGTGCGCCTGCGGGCGAGGGATGCCATTGAATTGTTTCATGAGCAGCTGCCTGTTGCATAAGTTCATGACGAGCCCCCATGAAGTTGGTGCCACAATCGCTATGCAAATGTGATACCCTCCCCCGACGAGCGATTAAACGTTGTAAAGCGGCCAAAAAAGTTTCTGTAGACAAATCACTTGCCAGTTCCAAATGAACTGCTTTTGTAGCGAAACATACAAAAAATGCATAAATAAGCTTTACGCGTGCGAACACCTCGATACCGAGTCATTACGATATTAAAAGGTGCACCAAAATCGACTGCAGAGCGTGAAAACGGTTTAATTTGGGAGATTCTTGAAACCGGCAAATTTACCATGGGTGGTTGATAGCTTCGAGGATTAACTTTCCAACACCTGATACATTTGAATAAAACAGAGTTAATTGTTCTCTTAGCATATAAAATCCAAAATTGTTGAGATAACAAATAATAGGTTGTGCGAAAACCTGTATTATAAAAACTTTCATGAAAATGACGAATAAGTAATGTGGATAACTGACAATTGCGGGGTAATAAAATGGGATGTTTAGCGGAATATGAAAGTAGAGCATTTTTTAAACGTACTCCTACTCTAAGGATTGTTATCCTCATCCACAAAAACTTGTATCTTGCGAAGCGGTTTAGAAAATTGTTCATTATTTAATTCGTCATTAAAATAAACGTGTTGAGTATATTGAACAAGTAGTAATAAGGCGGTATTTTTTTCAGAAGAAGAAAGAGCGCCTAAACATTTTTCTTGCGTGTTCTGCAGGTTAAATACGAAACGAAGTATATAGGAAACAATATTTCTTAGGGTCGAAAAGGAAGAAAAGCGGTTTAAAAGATCGGGTAGAAAATAGTGATCTTCAGTTAACGCAAATAATGAAAGTTTATTTTCTTCATCGCAAATAATTTTACTAGTTTTAGAAGATATGTGAAATCTGGGCCAATGGTGGGAAGAGTGCAATAAAAAAGATGGTCCTGTAAACCATATAGCATGTGCTGATAGCTCGGAGGGAAAGGCTCCTCTGGAGACTACATCCGCGGGATTATTGATAGACTCAACATAATCCCAACATGATAAAGATACATTTTCTTGAATATAGGAAACTCTGTTGGAAATGAAGGGTTTATATTTGCGGGGCGGTTCACTGATCAAATATAAAACAATTTGAGAATCCGACCAGGCACAACTTTTATCGAACTCAATATATCCAGCGAAACATTTCTGAACATCAATTAATAATTTGGTGAGTAAAACAGCTGCAGAAAGCTCTAGTCTTGGAATGGTAAGCTTCTTGGTCAGAGCTATTTTTGATTTTGCACTAACAAAACTGGTATGGATAGTATTGGCTTGGTTACACATCCTTAAATAAATGACGCATCCGTAATCTTTTTCACTTGCGTCACTAAAGCCATGCAACTGATAATTGCAAAAACATCTGAACTGACTTTATGTCCTAAAAATCGTGGTATTTGAATATTTGCCAAAGAGGACAGATCTGAGCAATATTTTTCCCAGGCAGAAATCACATCTCCACAGGGGACATCATCCCAGCCGATACGGGACAGCCATAGCGTTTGAATAAGGTATTTATAATAGAAGGTTATGGGAGAAATTAATCCCAAAGGATCATAAACTTTTGCTAATCCCGATAATAAAGAGCGTTTTGTACATTTAAACTCAGGTTGTGTATTGATCTTAAAAGAAAAACAATCACTTTTGGAGATGCCACTCTAAACCCAACACTTTCAGTGAATTGGACGAAAAATCATGCGGATGTTGAGACAAGTGAGATTGTGGTAAATCAGAAAGCAATGTCAGATTATTACTAGACCATTTCCTTAATTCGCAGCATCCCAACTTCATGAGTGGAACAAGCTCCGAAACCAACTTAAATGCAAGATCCATAGTAGGGCAAGACGGGACAATATCATCTATATAACAAAAATTGCGAATAACGTGAGCGGCCAAAAGAAATTTCTCACCTTCATCTTGAATCAACTGTTGGACACACCAAAGAGCCAAAAACAGCGACCTGTTAAGCCCATACGTTTGTCGAGTTAAGCGATAATCTTGAACCTCTTCGTCAGGCGAAAACCTCCAAAGAATTCTTTGATAATTACAATGAGCGGGATTCAAAAAAATCATGCGATACATTTGTTTAATGTCTGCACAAACAGTATAGCGATATAAACGAAATAATAATAAAATCGACACAATATCCTGCTGGAGTTTTGGACCAACAAATAAATTGTCGTTAAGCGATGTTTGATTGGGTAAGTGCGCAGTTGCATTAAAAACAACCCTAAGCATGGTTGTGAGACTGTGCGGTTTTACAACTGCATGATGGGGAATATAATAAGAATGGGTAGGAACTGTCTTATCTTTGATCAATTCCATATGGCCTAAATTGAGGTATTCCTTTAAAAAATCAGAATATTGCAAATGTAAATGAGCGCACTTAAGCAACCAGCGTTTAAGCGAATAAAAGCGGGATAAAGCTAAAGTGCGCATGCCAGGAAACGTTGGCAAAAAATCTTGTTTAAAAGAAAGTGCAACCATATAATTTCCCTCCTTTACACGACTATGAGTTTCAACAAATATTTTTTCACAAATATCAACTTCATTTGTAGTATCGATTACTTCTGGAACACTTTCGACTTCCCAAAATCTCTTTAAAGTACTATTTAAAGCACTGTTTTCGATAAAGTTGCAATAAGTAGTGGTAGGTGAAGTATTTTGAGAAGTTTTACCTAGAATTATATAACCAAATATTGTATTGAGAGCATCTGGAGTGGATTCATTTCCAGAAATTCGACCATTACAAATAATTTTTGAGAATACATCTGCCCGAGAAGGACATCAATCTTCCCAGGCTTAAAAAAATTTGGATCCACTAGGGTTATGTTCGAGATATGATTCCAACCTTCCATGGCAATCATACAGTCGGGAAGTTTATCACAGATTTTTTTAACTATTGTAGCCTCAACGTTTAGTACCGGCGAGGGCAACCTTACTGGTTTGCATGCAAAGACTATTTTAGCAGTATCAAGAGTTGAGGACATAGAGCCTAAGCCCTTTATATCGAGAAGATAAGCAAATTTGGGAAGACCCAGAGTTTTAGCGGCTTTTTCGGTTATGAAGGAGCTCATGCTACCCGAATTAAGAAGGCAACGATAAGTATGATAATTTCCTAAATGATCCAAGACATCTAGGTAGGAAGTTGCTAACAGAGTGCGAGAAGTTTCAGTGACAATTTCCTGACCAACAAAAGCAGTGTCGATATTTGGATTTGGCGGAATCATATTAGGATTAGTATTCGAATTAGCGGAAATGCGATTTTCAAAATTGCAATGTCGGCATCTGTGCGTCGAACGACAGTTTCTAAGATCATGCAACGAACTTAGACAATTAAAACATAAGCGATTTGCTTTACAGAAACTATGTCTTTCTGACTGCGACTTCTCATTAAAATTTTCACATTTATATAAAGAATGCGGTTGATTACACAACAAACAATTTCTTGCAGGCGATTTCCCGTTTTCATTGGCATTGTTACTCAAAAATACACGAGTAGCGCGGGATTAAGGTTTGTATTTAATTGCGGTTGAAGAAGAACCCGAGTGTTCACTTAAGAGGACATTATCATATACTAGATATTGTTCCGTTAAAAAATGTATGCGTCAGTCCAAAACTAACAGCGTCAAAAGTGAAACTTTTCATGTAATTCAAAAACTGTCAATGAGTGTACAAAAAAATACATTGCAGCAAAGAAAAATTGACTGGAAATTATAATAAAAATGATTTATAATAAAAATCAAGAAAAATCTACAGACTATCCCGAATTAATTACTACGGAAGTTTCACTTGTACGTATATGTATATAGTTTTATGTATATGTAAATAATAGTACGTACAAGTGAAACTTCCGTAGTAATTAATTCGGGATAGTCTGTAGATTTTTCTTGATTTTTATTATAAATCATTTTTATTATAATTTCCAGTCAATTTTTCTTTGCTGCAATGTATTTTTTTGTACACTCATTGACAGTTTTTGAATTACATGAAAAGTTTCACTTTTGACGCTGTTAGTTTTGGACTGACGCATACATTTTTTGTATCAAGTGCTGAATGTTTCAGATCTTCAATATTTTCTACCTCGTAATTTTCATTATAACATTGAATTATTTCGTAATGTCCAGAATCAACTACACCACTAAGTTTCAATATTAATTAAAAATTAGATGTTGTATTTCCATGTACGACAGGTGGCCTATTATCTTGATGTATGACTATTTTTATATTGGGAAAAATATGTAAAAAAGCAGCTATTTCCACTTCACCTCCATAAATTCGTTGTTTCGATAAATGGTTGTAATAATCTTCATTATTTGAAATTTGTATATCATATACTCCTTCTCCACATATAAATTCTTTAAAATTGTCCCAATGATCGTGAATAAATTTCACTATTATTAATCGTATCAAATAATGAAATTTTGAGTTGAAAAAATAAAATAAGACAAACATCTGAACAAGCAATTTCCATCGCCAACGACTGAAATTGAAGTTTTTTGTCCATTCATTTTCATTTATCAAAAAATAATTTTAAATTACAATTACAAAAAAAAATATTTCCATAAATAAAGCAACACTAGTTACAACGACTTTCTCTGATGAACTGAGACTTACTTGCTCTTCTACGTACAGGTTAGCAAATATAGCTGAAAGTTTGAAAGTGGACACGCCCACGATGCGCGTTGGTCTCAATGCGGAAAGTAGGAGATAACACAGTTTATGCTTAAACTTTAATGAGTACAGAACTTATCTGTACGGACAAGTATACCTGTTTATTTCCTTTTTCAATGTATTTCAATACTCTTGTTACGTTTTATTACATATTTTTTTCAAAATAATACAAATAAACACACAGTGCAAAGAAATTTCCTAGTTTTTATCGCCTTAATTTTAAAGGTAAACAATTTCTATATTAATTTCGCACTGGATTATACCAATATCGGCAGAAATTATTAAGCGCTTTTGGTATCCTTTTCCCCCCGAATGCGTTCTCACTTTATCGTTCGCGCAGCGAAGTGGGGATTGATAAACGGAATAACATGATCGCCATCAATAAACAATGCCCTGCGACTATTCTCGGCGTCTCCTCTTTGTGCGGATCTTCGTTAATTTTTTCCGCCTCTCTCACAAGGAGTTTAACAGTTTTGTTAGCTCGACGAGTTAACTCTCATGACAAAACGCTAGTGTCCCATAAAAAGTTTCACTTCAAAAAGTGATTAAAGTTTTGTAACTAGGTACCGTAGTTGATGAGTTAGTCAACTCAAAGCGTAACTTAGTATCGTCATCTAACCTTCTAATAATCATCATCGCGAGAACAAATTCCCATTGCGTCACAGGAAAATCCATGACTTCAAGAGCTGCGAGATTTTCCTCAAAAGTATCTACTAATTTTTCCAGCGCGTTTGGATTATTTGCCTCAATTTTTGTAGTGGCTTCGATTTCATTCCAATGTGCTTGAGCACATTTTCTAGCATTAAAATATCGTTTAATTAGTGTATCATACGCAATTTATAATTATCTGCTGTATTCGGCAAGTGTTTTATTAAAGCCAGCTGCTTAGATTCTAACTAACTAATCAAATTTTTCTACCTCGTACAAACTAGTTTTATTATGCACTAAATTATTAAAATGATCAATAAACGAACGAAATTCTTTATAGTCTACTTTGAACATTTTCAACTCAATTTTAGGCAGACGAATATGCGAAATATCATTTTGTAACATTGTTGCGTTTAATTGATTAGTGGTGACATGTACGGCATCAATGTAAACAGATCTGAATAACTAGCTTTAATTTAATAATATTCTGTAAGAAATGCTTCCTTCACAGCATCTTCACCTTCAGGTACCGGATCGGGGGTGGCAAACAATATATTTAATAAAGCGGTATAATGTTTTAAGAAAATATCTTTTAATTCATCAATATCTGCCCATCTAACCCTAAATAATGATCTAAGAGATTTATCAACTCTAACCCTATCAGCAATGCCACTGACTACACTAATTTCATTCATGTACGAATTACGTAGCGTCTTATATTTATTAATTTTCTTCTCATTACTCATCTTAAATAGTTTTAAATGTGTTTTGAGATATGCGAAACAAATTTAGAATAACCGATATTTACCTTCTAATTTGCCGAAAATACGACGTGAATCAACTCTATAGGTATACGCGTTTCAAAAATACGATCGAAATGTCGAATTAGTGAACAAAGCGAAGTAAACAATAAATATTTGAAGTAGATTCTAGGCGATCAGTTTCTGGTTCCTGCGTGGCGGAAAATGTAATTTCTGCGGAGTTGCGCGCGCTTTACGAACTAACGGAGAATACAAAACAAGCGAGAGAGGGGTTAGAAAGAGACACACACGAGAATCGCGATAGCACTACTTTTCGAATTTATAAACTAGGCAATAATAACATTGGTTTTTTAATGGTTTTTTCTATGCCCTCTTCCAAATGTTTTAAGTAAAAAGCCAAAACTATTTATTTTATCTTCAAGAGTCTATTCATAAGAACAATAAGTTATATTTATATAAAAACATCAGTTGTTCACTTTAAGTTACAAAAGACCCAAAAAATTTTTTTAAATAAAATACCCGTTTTTTTAACTCGAAGGACCAAAAAATGTTGCGTTGGGGCCAAAGATTATATTTATAACTATAAGTGCTCAAACTGATTCACCTGATGCCTCTTTTAGCCGAAACACGGAGTGCACTCACAAAAGTAGTCACAATAATTATTTGCGTTCAGCGTAGCGGTAGTGTCGTTTTTACCTATATAGACTAGTTTAAATACTCCGTTTGGACAAAGACGATATGGCGATACATTTAAACCAGAGCCGGCTTGAGCAACTTTGCATACTTTAAGTAAAAAGTATTGAGAAGGCCATTTTAGCCGCAACAAATACTGTTATTCATGGAAAATTGTGGAGTCCCTCTAGTTTCTACAAGAAAACAGACGGAAATATGGCTAGTAGGTCAAATTTCTCAAACATTAAATCAAACCAAACTACCTTCTAAACGTGAGACTCTTTCTGTATTTTTTTATTACAAAGAACATGAAAACAAACAATCCGTGAAGCTGCTCATTCGACTTCCAAAGATGTATTGGAAATTTGGAATATTGGAATAAAGCTAAAATTCCAACAAAACAGAAACTTCATGTTGTGGATAAGATTGAAAAGCTTTTTAAAGAGTGGCAGAATCTAATGAAAAATGAAGAAAATAAATCTAAAAGATCAGATGGGTTAAGGCTGAAAGAAGAAACATGGAATAATAACCTAGATTATTTATTTGATGTAGCACATGCAAATGCTCTAGAAGTGATTCGCATTCAGGAAGATAGGGATATTTTGTTGGCACAGCGTGAAAAAGGGCGGCCAGATAAAATGAGTAATGTTGACAAAAAACCGTCGAAAAAGGAGGAGGAAGAAGAAGAAATTAAAAGAGCTGGAATCGAATTGTTTAAGGCAAAAGAAAATGAATATATCAATTCAATCACTTCTAAATCAAATATGTTTATGTTTAGCTCATCATCCGACGATGAATCCCTTCATGGCGAAGACAATGATTTTTGTGGCACTTCAACGTCTTCAGCAGGTGAAAAACAAAATGAAGGTGTGAAGAAAAGAGGTAGAAAAAAACTACTTAATGAAAAACTAACTACGAGCATGGATGTTGCAAAAATAAGCGATCGAAAAGCAGCTCTTGTTCTCACATCCACTTTTTGGATCGCCTTGGCTGTGATCCTGCTAAATATATTCTGAAATTTTGTTCCCTACGCCGTTAGCGCCTAGAGTGTAGACAAAATATAGTTGAAAATATGAATAAAAGATTTTGATACTGATGTTCCATTAACTGTACACTGGTACGGAAAGATGTTAGAAGATATCAGAGGCCATGAAATTATTGACAGACTTCCAATTTTAGTTTCTGGTAAAGGGGTGGATCAGCTTCTCTGCACTACAAAACTTCAGTCTGGTAAAGGTGAAAAAGTTGTATCAGCAGTTTATAAATCCCTCCTTTCATGGGGTTTACTCAATAAAGTAAAGAGTATGAGTCTCGACACAATCGCATCTAATACCGGGTCTCGAAAAGGGGCTTGTATTCTACTTGAGCAGAAAATGGATAAGGAAATGATCTGGCTAGCATATAGGCATCACATTATGGAAATTATGCTGGAATCAGTTGTTCAAAATGAAATTGGGCCTTCGTCGGGACCATATAATGTATTATTCAATAGATTTCAGAAAAACTGGCAATTAATCAATAAAGAAGAGTATACGACGTTAGAAACTGATGAATAATCTATTGAAAAGCTCCAAGATGTGGAAGATGAAATAATCAATTTTTCCAATAAACAATTGACAGAATATCAACCAAGAGATGATTACAAGGAACTCTTGCAACTAAGCATTGTATTTCTGGGAGGAGAACTAGAAACGGGCGTGTTATTTAAAAAGCCTGCAAGTCTTCACCAAACACGTTGGATGGCAAAGTCTATCTACTCTCTGAAAATATTCTTGTTTCGACAACAATTCAGATTGATAAAACATGAGGAAAAAGGTTTGCGAGAAATCTGTATTTTTAGTCCTAATCTACATTAAGTATTGGTTCCAAGCTCCATGCGCTTGTTCAGCCCCAAGAAACGACTTCTCAAAGATTTAAAGAAGAATGAGGATGTAAACCCTGTCATAGCTAAAAAAGTAATAAATAAAGTATGTGGCCATTTATGGTATGTCTCAGAGGAACTTATCGCCTTATCATTTTTTGACGACAAAGCGGAAAACGAAACTAAGAAGAAAATGGTGGAAGCTCTAAAGAAAGAAGGAGCTGATTTTTGCCCGAAAAGAATTAATGTAGACATTGAAAACATGGGTAATAAAAATCTAGAAGATATTGTCACTAGTAACATCAAACGATTCTTTTCTATTACCGGATTAAGTTCCGATTTACTCAAGAAAAAAGTTGAAGACTGGATCAAAGACAGGGAATATATTCAAAGTAAGGAGATAGTAACAAAATTCAAATTCAAGGTAGTCAATGATACAGCAGAGAGAGGGGTGTCCTTAATCCAAGAGTACAACAAAATACTGACCCTAGATGAAGACCAGAAGCAGTATATTTCGCTTCTTGTGAAGTCTTTCAGACAAAAGTTCCCGAACTACAAAAAAAAGCAACTTTGCTGTCTGCATAATGAGATTTTTACGTGTTAATTGTGCATCAAAATATTTTTGAGGACACTAAACAACTAATATAAGATTATATTAATTCTGTAATAAGTTTTTTTAAATTGTGAAAATTAAAGAAATTTTGTAAAAACCTGTTTTTTGTAATTTTCCTCTTGTTTGTTCACATCCCGAAAGTAAATTGTAACACATATATGATACAAAATTAGCTTTGGGTAACATATATGGACCTTAAAGCCTCATTTTAGTTTGTTTTTATTATGTAAAAAAATATAATTTTATAATAAATATAAAATTTTTTAAATAATCACTTTTTGGGAAAATGTAGGATTTTTTAAATCTTTAGTAGAGATCTTTAAATTTTTCTCAAAAAATTAATTTTAAGTTTCTTATATTAGGTAGAACAGAATGGGAGGGTGACCCAAGAGAAAAGAAACAAAAAATATTTTTGGGTCTTTTAAGCATCACCTTAATAACTACTGTACAAGAATCGGAGGAGATAGAAAAGTTTGTCCTTTTCACAGAATGGCAATACCGAAATTTTTGTGATGGGTCGTGTATACTGACTTTCGCTGGTTTCAAGGCGAACAGTACGAACTCAGCCATCCTTACCAGGAATCGTGTCAATCACACAAATTAGTGGCCAATTGAGTGGATGGGATAGTTCATCTTTTACCATGACCAGATCATAAGGCTTAATGTCCCTAGAGGTCTTAATAATAATAATAATAATAATAATAATAATAATATTAATAACGTTTATTCATGAATTTAACAAATACAGTGATAAAATACAAATAAAATTGAATAAACATCTAGACATCCACAGAAGTATTGTACATACTTGTATGTGGTGAATATAGGCAAGTGTGTCAAAATTTAAAAAAACTTCAAAAAAACAAAAAATGCAGTTAAAAACAATATAAATCCATTTTTACATGATTGTATTTCAGACATACATTTCGTATATGAGTTTACTCTTCTCTGTTTTTTGATTCAGCATTCTATCATTTTGTGTATTTTTGTTTTGTCTGTTTCTCTATCAAATGTTACTAGTTGGGTTTTGAAGCGTTTAAAAGAAGTTTCATCGATAATTCTCTGTGGTAGTTGCCCGAATAATTTAGGTGCCAAGTAGGAGTAACCTTTTTGACCTATTTTTTAAGAGCTCTTGGTATACAGTATTGATTATTCGATCTTGTCGCGTATCTATGATTTTGAGTGGTAAGTTTGTATTTATTTTTATATTGATGGCATCCTATCTGAATAATGTATAATTGTCTAACATCTAATATTTGTGTTTCAGTATAGAGTAGTGAGCTTGAATATCTTTTAGGCTTGTTGAGAATCATTCGGAGGAATCGCCTTTGAGACACTTCGAGGGCATTTAGATAGTTCCTTGAAACTCCTCCCCAGCCAATAATGCCATAATTGAGGTGTGACTCAACCAAACTGTGATACAGTATTGTTTTACATTCAAAGCTCAAAAATTGGCTCACTTGCTTGAATTGAAATAGGATACTCCGAAGCTTTTTAGTTAAATATTCCATATGATGGTTCCATCGTATGTGATTGTCAATGTAAATACCCAAGTATTTAATTCTTTTTGCAGGTTTAATTGAAAAATCTTGTTGGATATTCAGATTGTATTTTGGCAGAGACGTTTCATGACTACTGAAGGGTAAATATATAGTTTTGTCAAAGTTTATTGAGAGTAATCTGCTGTCGAACCAGTC
Organism: Galeruca laticollis; assembly: GCA_963921935.1. Lineage (NCBI taxonomy): Eukaryota > Metazoa > Arthropoda > Insecta > Coleoptera > Chrysomelidae > Galeruca > Galeruca laticollis. The sequence continues at coordinate 219,211,734 of OY998175.1, forward strand.
TTTGAGTTTTCCAAGATCATTTTCAATATTTATTTTGAGATTATACCAGTCATCATGTTTGCAATAAATCACAGTATCGTCCGCGAAGCTGATTATTTTTCCGATTGTTTCCTGTTCAAATAAATTATTTAAGTAAATTACGAATAGCACCGTCCCCAATACTGTTCCTTGAGGTACACCACATTTAATCTTGATCTCTTCACTCACATGATTTTTGAATTTAGTTTTTTGTGTTCTGCTTGTTAGATAACTTTTGAATAAATTATGAGCTAAACCCCTTACACCCATATCTTCTAGTGTATCTAAGAGTATGGAGTGGTCGACAGTATCGAAGGCCTTTTTTAGATCCAAAAAACCCCAATAGATGGAGTGCTTGAATCCAAGGATTCGTAGATGGTTTTTTTCAAGGAACGGATTGCATCATTGGTAGATTTTTTTTCTCTAAAGCCATACTGGGATGTCGACAGCAGATTATAATTTGATAGGTATGTCGTAAGTCTCGTTTTTATAATTTTTTCAAAGACTTTGCTTATTGAAGATAGAAGTGAAATAGGCCTATAGTTTGAAAAATTTTCTGTATTCCTATTTTTGAAACTTGGAGTTATAAGAGATTTCTTTAGAATCGAAGGAAATATGCCTGATTCGAAGGGTTTATTTATGATGTCCGTCAAAGATTCACATATGAATTTTGCAATAATCTTTAGAGTTTCAGCTTTCATTCCATCAAGCCCGGGAGCCTTTTTATTTTTTCATCTAATTATTGTATTTTCAACCTCAGTAGTATTCGTTGGTGTAAGAAAAAGTGAATTTTTATTTATATATTTTTTACTTTTGTAATTTGGATTTTGTCGTATGTTCTTTGCCAAAGTTTCCCCTACATTCGCGAAGAAGTTGTTAAATATGTCAGCAGCATCTTTTGGATCTGTGACGAACTCATTTTTTTCATTCCTAATATTATTTATTATTCTTCCTGTCTTGATATTCAAAATTTCATTAACAAAGTTTTTTACTTGCATTTTGTTCTTTTTCAACTAATTTTTTATAATAATTTTCTTTGGCAGTCTTTATTTTCTTTCCCGTTCCTTTTTTTTCGTTAAATAATCATTTTTCAAGTTTACATTATTTGGATTTTCTTTCCATAATAAAAATGAATGATTTTTTTGGTTGATGTGTTTTATCAATGATTTTGTTATCCAATTTTTCCTTTTACGTTGACTATTTTTTAATCTGAAGTTTGAGTTGATTTTTGTACACATGTGTTTATGATGTTGATGAATTTTTCTGTTGTCTATTCGATATCATGCATTGGGTACAATTCATATTTCCAACTTAAACTATTAATTGCTTTTTGTAATAATTGTTCGTCTACTTTTTGAAAATATTTTTTGTTTATTGAATTGTTTTTAGTTTCATTCAGTAAAATTTGTAACAACGTTATGTAGTGGTCCGTAATTGATGTTGATATAGTGAGAGGTAATATGTTATTGAAGTTTTGTTGTTTTGTTTTAATGAATATATGATCAAGACATAATTCAGATCCATTAATCGCTCTTGTTGTAGTATTAATAGTTGATTGAAATCCATGCTCACTCATCATATCGATATAATTTCTTGGATCTTCAGTTATTTTCATCAAGTCGATATTTATGTCACCTACAAATAAGCTATAATATTGTTGATTACTTTTATTATTTAGAATATCCCCAAGCTGGTCAAGAAAGTCGTCAATTCGATTTGCTGGAGATCTATAGAATGCTAAAATGCAAAAACTCAGCTTATCCATAACCATTACAATTTTCAATAATATACCTCCGTTTATCTGAATATGTTCATGCGAATGGTATGAGTTTGTTTTTGCAAAGACGATAACACCATCATTTTGGTTATAGCTACCTCCATTGTATAGGGTTGTGTAGTTGGCCATGTTGAGGAAGGACGTATCCGGGACCCGCCAAGTTTCTGTTAAAACTATGCACTCGAAACATGTCTCAAGTTCCTCAAGATATATTTTTAATTCATCTATATTTTTTGAAACACTATACAAATATTAGTATTAAGAATCTTGAAGTTATCCAATTTGTTATTTACAGACAAAACTTCTTTTGCTTCATTTGTATCATTTAGAGGATATGTTGTTATTTTTTCTAGCATAAAATTTCTTATATATTCATCAATGTGAATGCACCAACCAGTAAATAGTTTTAAATTATTTGACAGTCAATACAATATTTATTTGGTTTTTATATAATAACAAAGTATGATGACATTAATAAGATGTTTGAAGAAGTTATTTAAGACAGAAAGTAAAAATAGTAAATTAACATACATAAATTATTTGATGCTTTGCGTAGAACCTGTGCGTGCTCTAGTATTTATTTTTTTTCCTCCCACAAATGATTGTTATTTTTTTTTCCGGAACCGGTTGCTAGTTCTTTAAGAATAAATGATTTTTGCCCAGCTGTTGTTTTGGGAATGTTTGCCACTGCTTTATCTCGCTTCGCGGTCGCAGGTTCGCTATTTGATTTCGGTCTGTTTATTTCAGTAGTTTCTATTACTTCTAATTCTTCAGGAGAATATATTTTTCCGTCTACAAATAGTTTGTTTCTTCGTATGTAGCAGTTTATATGATTATTAGCTTTCGCCAGAATTAGGTGTTTTCTTAAAATCTTGTGCTCCTCTCGCTGGATAAGTGTTAGGTCATTGGCTACGCTTATGTTGGTACCTTTAAGATTCTTTGCGATTTTAAGTACTTCTGATTTAAGGTTTCGACCCTTACTTCGTGGAATATGCTCATATTAGTGTTTTTAAATGAAACTCACGGTCTCTAGTTAATTCCACAATATAGTAAAAGTTATTGAAAATTCTGAAAAATTGACAATTGTTTCGATAAATCAATATCATCGTTAGAATGACAGAAGTTACATTTCATTTTATGCCTACCTGATGTTTAGTAGTTATTTTTGGCTAGACCAAGAAGTATCCTAACTTGTGATTTGCTTAATATATGTTTATAGAAAATAGAAGGAGATGTGATATTACAAATATTAAAGCTTAGATATTATTAGCCCTATGGTGATATCCTTGATATCATTTTTCCAATTAAGATCAGTATAACTGTGCAATGATATAGAAAACCAGGAAAACTATATCTGCTGATCTTTACAATTATCACTTAAGAAGACAGTTTAGTAGTGGAGAACTCCCTAGATTCAACTGTTCATTGACAACTTCATATTGTGGGTTTCTCAAATATCTTCTAATTTCCAGTTCTTCAAGGAAATCCAGTTCTTGTTTCTTTTCACAAATATGCAGCACTTCTAGTTCTGTGTTAGGTGTCAATGAATGATTGGTGTCAAGTAGATGTTTTGCGTAGTGGGATTTATCTGGTTGTTTTAATCTGTATGCTCGTAAGTGCTCACTGTATCGTATTCCAAAATTCCTAAGGGTCTGACCCAAATAGACAGCATTACATTCTGGACATTTGAGATTATATATACCTGACTTCTTCAATAGTGGTATTTTTGTTTTTACATTTAACAATTTTGTACTAACGTTACTTTCTGTTTTAAAAGAAATTGTTGTATTCGTTGCTGAAGATATCTTTGAAATATTATTAGAAATATTTCCTACATATGTGATGGTTTTATGAGTTTTAATTTCATCAGCTTGTTTAGGATATATTAGTTGTAATGCTACTTTTTCTTCTTTTTTACTAATTAGCTTATTTATCATATCTAATGGATAACCGTTAGATGTGGATATTTGTCTAATTGTATTAATCTATCTATCAAAATTACATTTGTTCATAGGAACTGAAAAAGCTTTATGTATCATTGAATTATATGCTGCTAGTCTGTGTGACATAGGGTGGTTAGAATTGAATGGAATTGTCACATCAGTCTGTGTTGGTTTTCGGTAAATTGCGTAATCAAGTACATTATTAACTCTTTGAATTTTTAGATCAAGAAAATTTATTGAGCTATTTTTTTCAGTTTCTAATGTAAATTTAATTTTCGGGTGTAAATTATTGATGTGGTTGAAAAATAAATCTAATTGTCGTTCACTACTCATAAAACAAGCTAATATGTAATGTACATATCTATACCAAAATAAAATATTTTTCGAAATATTACTTTCAAAGATCCTTCTTTCTAAATTGTCCATAAAAATGTTGGCTAAAATAGCTGATATAGGGCTTCCCATCGGTAAACCTTCATTTTGAATATATATCTTATTGTCAAAAGTGAAATAATTCTTATTAATGCATACATCAAATAAATTAAGTATATCTGATATTATTCCTGGATTAATATTTTTATCGTCTAGTAATCTTTTTACAAGTATTAGACATTCTTTAGGAGGAATTTTAGTAAACATATTAGTTACATCGAACGAAATGAGTTTATAGTTATCTTGCAAGTGGATTGCTTTCAACTTTTTGATTAGTTCTATTGAATTTCTAATTGAGTACTGAGATTCATATCCGTAAGTATTGAGTATATTGTTGAGCTTCTTTGCCAATATATTATAAGGAGCATTAACATAAGAGACTACAGGTCTAATTGGTTTCGTTATTTTATGTAATTTAACTGTTCCATATAATTGTGGACAATGAGGATTCTTATGTATGATAGACCTCTTTTCGTAATCATTTAAAAGGTAATTTGAATTATTAACAATATCTCTTACATTATTAGAAAACTTTTTTGTTGGGTCTGCTTCAAGAACTTTTACATCGCTGGATTCTATAAAGTTATACACTTTGGAATTGTAATTTTCAGTCGTCAAAATGACAGTTGTGTTCCCCTTATCAGATTTTGTAACTGTTAGGTTATTATCCTCTATCTTCTTTTTTATTGCATTTAAAAATGTAATGTCATTTTTTGTTTGACGTTTAACTTTTGAAGGTTCAATATTTTTGATTAAATTGGCAATTTTTAATTTCTCATAAATAGAATTATTTGAATTAGATTTTAAAGATATTTCTGACTCTGTAGCTATAATTTGTTCAATATTATTCGTAAATTTTGATGGTATGCTGTACTTTAAACCTTTATTTTAAAATCCTATTTCACTATCTGTACAATTAGTGTCTGAAAGGTTTCCAAATCGTGGTGCAAAGTGTTGGTATGTAGGTACTTACAGTTTCATGATGTTTTGAGTATTGAATTTTATGTTGTGTGTCTTCAAGATTCTGCAGCTTCTTTTTTTGTTTCTTAAATTTCATATGCTTCATCGTGCTGACATTTTCTCTAATTTTGTCATCCAAACAGTCAAATTCTACTGGATGTAATTGGAATGTGAGTTCTGAATGTACAACTTTTATGTAGTTGTCCAAGGAGTCTCTAACTTTGAACTATTTCTTACATTCTGATTTTATCCAAACTCGTTGAGCACATTTTATACCTTTTTGTGCTTGTGGTGTTTTAGTGTGACATTTTATATTCACATAATTTGGTATTACCTTTTTTCTAAAGCATTCTTGGTTAAACCAAATGTTTTGTGATGCTTTGTAACGTTTTTGTAGTAACTTCTGGTACAGTCGGGACAAATCTTCTCTCGAAGATTTTTTAATGAAATTAACTGTCTCGGCCCTTACTTCGTAGAATATGCTCATATTAGTGTTTTCAAATGAAACTCATGGTCTCTAGTTAATTCCACAATATAATAAAAGTTATTGAAAATTCTAAAAAATTGACAATTGTTTCGATAAATCAATATCATCGTCAGAATGACAGAAGTTACATTTCATTTCATGCCTACCTGATGTTTACCAATGGGAAGCCCTATATCACCTATTTTAGGAAACATTTTTATGGACAATTTAGAAAGAAAGATCTTTGAAAGTAATATTTCGAAAAATATTTTATTTTGGTATAGATATGTTTTATGGGTAGTGAACGACAATTAGATGTATTTTTCAACCACATCAATAATTTACACCCGAAAATTAAATTTACATTAGAAATTGAAGAAAATAGCTCAATCAATTTTCTTGATTTAAAAATTCAAAGAGTTAATAATGTACTTGATTATCCAATTTACCGAAAACCAACACAGACTGATGTGACAATTCTATTCAATTCTAACCACCCTATGTCACACAGACTAGCAGCATATAATTCAATGATACATAAAGCTTTTTCAGTTCCTATGAACAAATGTAATTTTGATAGAGATATTAATACAATTAGACAAATAGCAACATCTAACGGTTATCCATTAGATATGATAAATAAGCTAATTATTAAAAAAGAAGAAAAAGTGGCATTACAACTAATATATCCTAAACAAGCTGATGAAATTGAAACTTATAAAACCATCACATATGCAGGAAATATTTCTGATAATATTTCAAAAATAATATCTTCAGCAACGAATACAGCAATTTCTTTTAAAACAGAAAGTAACGTTAGTACAGAATTATTAAAAGTAAAAACAAAAATACCACTATTAAAGAAGTCAGGTATATATAAACTCAAATGTCCAGAAGGTAATGCTGTCTATTTGGTTCAGATCTTTAGGAATTTTGAAATACGATATAGTGAGCACTTACGAGCATACACATTAAAACAACCAGATATATCCCACTACGCAAAACATCTACTTGACACAAATCATTCATTGACACCTAACACAGAACTAGAAGTGCTGCATATTTGTCAAAAGAAACAAGAACTGGATTTCCTTGAAGAACTGGGAATTAGAAGACATTTAAGAAACCCACAATATGAAGTTGTCAATGGACAGTTAAATTTAGGGAGTTCTCCACTAATAAACTGTCTTCTTAAGTGATAATTGTAAAGATCAGCAGATATAGTTTTCCTGGTTTTCTATATCATTGCACAGTTATACTGATCTTAATTGGAAAAATTATATCCAGGATATCCCCATAGGGCTAATAATATCTAAGCTTTAATATTTGTAATATCACATCTTCTTCTTTTTTCTATAAACATATATTAAGCAAATCACAAGTTAGGTTACTTCTTAGTCTAGCCAAAAATAACTACTAAACATCAGGTAGGCATAAAATGAAATGTAACTTCTGTCATTCTAACGATGATATTGATTTATCGAAACAATTGTCAATTTTTTAGAATTTTCAATAACTTTTATTATCTTGTGGAATTAACTAGAGACCGTGAGTTTCATTTAAAAATACTAATACTTCTGATTTTTTCAAGTATGAAACAAATTCCACTTTGACAGGAGCTTGTTCTTTCCCACCCGAAGAGTAGATATTATTCAGGTCGTTCTCATTTATTGTAACGTTTACTAGTCGCTCTAGCTCGTTACAAATATATTCAGGCGTTATTTCCTCGGGTTTGGTATCGAGTCCAAAAATCACTATATTATTTTCTTTCGCTTTCCTTCCAATGTTCTCAATCTTATTCAAAAGATGAAGGTTTTCTGCTTCTATTTTATTCAGTTTTCTGTACAGATCTTCGATTTTTAGGGATAATCTAACCTCTACTGCTTCTATGAGTGATTTCAATTTCTGTTTACTTGATATTATTTCTTCTAGTATTATTTCTCCAGTTATCGACATTATCAGTTTTATCACAAAGGATTTGTTTAGACTAGGTACTATCAAAATTAAATAAAATATCTTTTTGTTTTATAATTCCGGTTTACATTGTTGATTGATCCACCACTGGAGTTTACTGTTTATAAATTTACTGCATACGACAAAAGCGGATTCCAAATAGTTAATTGCTTATAAATTATACGAGTTTTTTGTTCATTTGACGATAATTTTAGTCTTTCATAAATGCAATAAAAGACCAAATATCTTTTTTAAATACAAAAAGATTGTAGATTCACCTCCATATATACAAAGTTCAGTCAATTACCTTTGAAATGATATATCTCACAACACAATTGGCGACTTTTTACCATTAAAAATTTATAAATTAGGAAGACAAAATAAAAATACGTCTACACTCAACACTCAATCTTGAACCATTGAGCTCTATTTTGGAGACGATTGACATAGTCAATCGACCATCTTTTCCAGAACTCGTCCTATGAGTATTGGTCTGTTATGTGCCCAAAATCTTAGTTCTGTAATAAAGACACATGAAATTCAAGCTATGGATATCTTTGATGTTTTTTGACCTACCTCAATATTTTCTTCAATTAGAATTATCTCTCAAGTCTTTTATAAACATTCATTAACTAGTCGTCGCTAAAAATTAACTTATTTTCTATAATTTGGGAATAATTGTATTGGAGATAGAACAAAAAGCTTTATTTTCGAAATATTGGTAATTAACACTGGAGATAGAACAAAATACAAGGAGATGAAACAAAACAATAGTTCAAAATTATTCCAATATATACCTACGGGTAACTGACTCGTTATATCGCATGCTTCCTATAAATGGAAAGTATCGATAACTTTCGCGGTGATTCATTATTATTATTTTGAATAGTTTAAATGTATGTACAGTGTATTTATAATTTGTGTTAATAATTCTCAATTATATTTATCCCAGTGAGTTTCTTAATGATGTTATTTATTCAACCCTTAAGAAATGGTTACGAGGTAAGTGTTTCTTAAAGATGAATGGTTTTATGGTTAAAGTAGTCTATACGAGAGGCACTTACTAAGTAACCACCACATGGTGATCCTGCGAACGAAATGGTAATGGGAAAATTAATGGTAAAATGTACATCGACACCACATGGCGATCCTGCAAAGCAAATGGTAATGGTAAATGGTAATATTCGACAATAAATGGTAAATATTCCTGCAAAGCAAATGGTAATGGTGAATGGTAATATTCGACAATAAATGGTAAATATTCCTGCAAAGCAAATGGTAATGGTGAATGGTAATATTCGACAATAAATGGTAAATATTCCTGCAAAGCAAATGGTAATGGTGAATGGTAATATTCGACAATAAATGGTAAATATTCCTGCAAAGCAAATGGTAATGGTGAATGGTAATATTCGACAATAAATGGTAAATATTCCTGCAAAGCAAATGGTAATGGTAAATGGTAATATTCGACAATAAATGGTAAATATTCCTGCAAAGCAAATGGTAATGGTGAATGGTAATATTCGACAATAAATGGTAAATATTCCTGCAAAGCAAATGGTAATGGTGAATGGTAATATTCGACAATAAATGGTAAATATTCCTGCAAAACAAATGGTAATGACAAGTGGAAGTAAATGGTCTCTTATCTAAATTTGGGACCCTGGAGAAGAGAAACTATGGGCGACTCACCAACTAAACAAGAGGTAAAAGGAACGGGTACCGTCAATAATAATTTTATGGTACAGCAAGACAGTTTTGCAACGCATATAATGGTTCTATTGTATATCATAACAGTAGCTTTTATCCTGAAATTTATATGGTCATTATGGAAAACGCATCGAAGAGCGTTGAAAAGGGACATCAACCGAGGCATTGCAGCGAAGCAGACATCAGGAACTTTGATTGTATAAAAATTGTAAGTACTTATGCACTCTATTCTTATGAACGAATCTCATAAATGTCAATAACGTGGTAAGATTTTGAAGATAAGTTAAGATCAATTGTAGAAGAAATTAATAAACAGGGAAAAAGTGTTTTGAAAAAGGAAACTCCTAAAAATCCAGATATTCATATTGAAGTAATTAATAGTTTAATGGTTCTTTATATTAATTTTGCTAAGATAATAGCTAAAAATTTAGTACAACAAGAGAGTTGTAAAAATTATTCAGATAGAATTAGAAATAAAACTGCTAGGGCATTTCAAGCGTTAAATTGTATTATTAAAATACCTACCTCTATATTTGAGGAAATCGATACTATTGTATTACAAACAATAATCAAATAGTTGAAAATGGCGACAAGTATGAATGATTTTTTCAATTTTGCGAGCAAGGTTTTACCGCCGGAATTCAACGGAGAAGCAAGCAAGTTGCAATCATTTTTAAACTCATTAGATTTGCTACAAATAAACGCGACAGGTAACTAAGAAAATGCTATTTTACTAATTAAGACGAGATTAACGGGAAAAGCCAGAAGTTTGATCAAGACGGAAAACTCCATTATAGAAATCAAGAATAAACTAAAATCAGGAATAAAAGGAGACAACCCAAGCCTTCTCTTAACAAAACTAAGTAAAGTAAGACAAAATGGAAAAGACGTAACACAGTACGCGACGGAGATAGAAAAATTAGCAGAGTGACTACAGGCAGCATACGTGTCGGAAGGGATGCCAGAACGATCAGCCGAAAAATATACCAAGGAAGCAACGATTAAGGCAGTAACTACGAATGCCACAACGGATGTAACAAAAACAATAATAGCAGCGGGAAGTTTTGAAACTACGCAAGAAGTACTATCCAAGTTGGTATCAGTAGAAGGTATAGTAGGACAACAACAAGTTTTTCACATGAAGCATAACAGGGATTTCTTCAGGAAGCCAAACTTTGACTTTAGGAACAATCATAGGAGAGGAAACAACAGAGGATTTTATAACAATAATCATTTAGGGAGGACATTCAGACAGTTTAATGAAGGAAATTACTATGGCAGATACGAAAATTCTAATAAGGATAGGAAATTCAATAGGAATGGAAATTACAATAATTGAGTTAACAATTCTCTATAAGGACCTAGCGAAACACCTGCTTTATGACCGTGGTGAAACATACATTGTACGTACGAAATCTAAGAAGAATTGATTGGTTATCTTTTCCAAGCTTGGGGCCTGAAAGCAAGATATCGTTCAAAGAAAGACCATTGGAGCCTTTCGTGGAAGCATCAAATACGACCCTACATTTAGACATATTTGACTTAGCAATACAATGATGAGGGATATAATAGCTAGAAGAGATAATTTCACTGCCGTAAACGGGTTCCATATAATCGGAAATTAAATAATCCTCCATAAAATCTTTGTATTGAGTATATAATTGAGGATTTTTTACCAAACGACGTTCTAAAGATAAAAATATTCTTAGAGCGATGTCTCGAGAATCGGAGAAATCATATGGAGTATTACGAAAGGGGAGAGATACTACAAAACGTCCAGTAGAGTCCTGACGTATGGAGCCTAAAATAATCTTTCGGCTAAGATATCATCAGACGATGACAGAGAGCGAGAGGGTATGGAATCAAGTTCCCAAAATTTTTTAAATTCACTTTCTAGAGATAATTCACCGGAAGTAAATAATGAATGAGCTATCTGATGTTAGGTATGATTGAATTTTCCCATGATTCTCTAACCAAAAATCATATCTAAAGCAACGAGTTTATCGTTTGAAGACTTATTAAAACCACCTTGAGGAATATTAGCAAACACGTCAACACCTAGAAGTATGTCTACATGAAGAGAATCCATGAATTGAGGATCTGCAAGTCGTAAGTTTGCGAATTCCTGAAAATGATACTTAGGTATAGAGACTCTGGATATATCAGAGCAAATTTGTGGCAAAATAACAAATTCTAAAGTAAGAAGGGGTTCCGGAGCATCTCGTGGTTTAATAGTAGAAGTGACTCCTTGTGAAGCCTGAGAAGAGATCTGACCCACACCCCTTATCTCCAAAGAGAGAGGAATGTTCTGCAAGCCCAGTTTATTACAGCATTTAGCAGAAATGAAGTGACTCTGGCACTATTTAGAAGAACTCTAACAGAATGATAACGACCTTGGCTATCTTTAACGTCAATCATAGCGATAGACAACAATACTGTATTATTTACACGAGAGAGTTGACTGAAGTTTCAACATTAGAACGAGCAGCCAAATGGGAAGCACTAGTTGATGTAACTGGAGTAATGGGAGTATTATTTGAGAGAGCTTGTGAGGTAGGAATTGCATCAAAGTGTAAAAGAGTGTGGTGCCTGCGTGAACATTTTCTACAACGTAGTTGAGAAGGACAATTAAAATTGTTATGTTTGTAACCAGGACAACAGTTATGCTACTTTCAGCTACAGATCTAGCTTTTTTTGATTCTTTGAGATCAGTACTCATGTTAAGTATCAAAGAGACTAAACAACAAATGCACGAGGACAATTTGGTATTGCCAAAAACTTTTTACGACCGTTTAAGCTAACTTAACTTAAACATACAAAGATTGAGAATAGAGAGACGAGACCGCGAAATTGTTAAATGACAGTAAATAAAAAAGCTTATTATACGCTTTGCACTTTACACAAAACTTATAAATACAAGTCAGTCGTCAAATAGTTGACAAACTTTGAACTGTTTGGCGGCAATCCGGAAGATTTACCACTGTAGATGCGATGAAGGAAAAATCCGGGCGGGTCTTAAGACCACAAGCGTTGTGACGACGAAGAGAATCCAGGATCCCGATGATGAGACGAATAGAGAATTCAGAGGTGTAGACATGATGCGATGAAGAAATGTGACGAAAGTTCTGTAGTGTCTGAATTATTGATTAATTCCGGCGTTCATAACAACCGCTAATCGAAGGACCAATGTTAATTAATTCCCGTTCGAAGGATCATTTTCACGTATTGCACGTAAATTGATAATTAATGCATTGTATTTCCAGTTGTTAAATTGTTTATAAAAAAAATCGAAGTCGGACACTATTAATATATTTATAGAACTATACACAAAGTACTTTTTGTACACATATTATAATTTTAAATTGCTTCATTTCGTTGCGAAAATTTGCTACCAATAACTTACTAACATACGCGTCTACTAATTTAGTTGCCGAGAGATACTTGAGCGGAAATAAAACGCTTGCGTTACTTCAGTAAGGTACTGAGATACAGCTTAGCTGGAACAGATTCACTAGAAGTTACATTGAAGACTGTCGTTTGAGATGAGATATCTTTCAGAAGCTCCCCCTCAGACTAGAAATACGGAAATCCACGTTTTCTAGAATTCCTGAAATAGGTTATGCGTGTAAATTAGAGAGGAAGTATTCAATAGATATTTGCTACCAAAACCCTTTTCAGATAATGCCATCAATAAAATTAAATGGATCATTGAACTTTTCATTAGTAAGGATATTTTTCAACCATAAAAGTTTGAAACTTCCGAAGAATTTAAAATGCATAACAAGAGTTATTCAGCGCGAACAATAGTTTTCGGAATACAAAAAGGGTAGTAATTTCTTTCATTCAGAACAAAAGTTTTGTAAATTCTACTCTACATAGAATTTTATAGTTCGAATCATCTTTTCGAACAATTTTCAAATAACAAAACACCCTTTAACTCAGTAAGCTACATTTTATTTAGGCGTTTAAGGTTAAATTTTCATAATTTGAAGTTAGGATTTTACTGGTAAATTATTTCCAATTAGTAATAAATCAAAGTAGTTTTGTAATTATTTAACCATATTCTCAAAAATTGCACTTAAGTAAATATGTGCTTACAGCTCGTGATAATTATCATTTAATTTCCGTCTTAAATTTTGATGAGAAATGATTATTTTACACCTGCGATTCCAAATTCTAGCTGACAGACCTTAGTTCTTTCAACTTAATTTCCACTATGAGATAGGTCTTCTTCCTATTTTTTTCCAACAATATCTACCATTCCATAATTATTTCTAAAATGATAAACCTGCTACACAGTTATTTTCCTAATGATTAAGCGTTCGTTATCTGTTTAAATTTTCAATCAGCAAATTAATTTATCTGAATGAATTTAACCCTATGTACTTTTTAATAATAAATGGCTCTCCACCAAACATTTCGAAGCTCCAAATATTTCAAATTCCGACAAATGCGAACTCCCATTTATCCTAAATAAAAAATGGATCGACTTTAGTCACAAAACTTGGTCGCATATTATTTGTCATCCTTTCCACCTGTAGCCCTTAATTTTGCGGAAGGGGATAACAAAACGGAAACCCAAATAATTACCCTATCGTTTACGTCCAACTATTTTAACGATTTGGTCGCAAATCCATTCCTTAGCTTCCATAACAAATACGATATTGCACATTTTTTTTTGTAATTTTGAAGTGATGTTAAGAATGAGTTTACAGGAGATGGATGGAATTTAACTACAAAATATTATGTAATCTCAATATACAGTATGCCTGAAAAAGTTGGCAACATATGGGAAACTTTTTTATTGTAAATTTTATATACTATTCGGGTATTTACATTTGATATTAGATGTACAGGGTGTCCACAAATTGCAAAAGGATTAATAGGAATATTTTGATCACTTCAATTTCAACTTAAATTTTGCAATTTTTATTTGTGAAACACGTCAACTTTCATCTTATTTAACAAGTCAACACACGTCAAATGTTTATTTGTTGAATTAAAATATTTTAGCAATGAACTTAAATCAGTAATAAATAATAAATTAGTAATACCCAACAGAATAATTATTTTCCTACGACCACATAGGAAAGTAACACATATCGTACTCTTTCCTCCTATGGAAAGTGACCTTTATTCTCACGCGGGCGGAAAGTACTTTCCGCACTAGTGCGGAAAGTAACTTTCCGCACGGCTGTCAATGAGCCGTCAAACCCGTGAATCCTGTAAGATTTACAAATGTAATTATTAATTGATCTTCCTCATTGATATTATTGACATAAAAACTAGATCAAAAACTAGTTATTTATAAAAAATAAAGAAAAGAAAAAAATGTTGACGCCGAGAATCCAACTCACAACCTTGCGGTCATTACAAGATTCTTTTCCAACTGAGCTAATTCAGACTTGAATTAACGTTATCAGAGATATATACCTATATCGTAAGACGATTTACATTAATCTAATTATGATATTTTTTTTTGAAAACAAAATTTCGCTATTTTTAAAGTTCAAGTAATTAAAGGATAGCAATGAAAGCTTAAAACTGTTAATTTATAATTCATTTCAAGAGTTGGTTTTAATACGAACTACCTGTTTCTAAAAGCTGTTTTAGACTACACAATTTCATGTACAAGATTTGGTTCAATTTCTTGAACGCTAGTATTACACAGCAAATTGTTTAGAAAACGTAGATTGAACCGAAAATTGTGTCGGAAAATAGAAAATGTTCTATTTCTACACAATTTCTAGGCCAAGGGCATGCACAGTTGGGATATATTATAACACCCTGTAACCTAACATAGTTCATTGTTTACAGTTTCACGTTGATGTGTTAGTTTTATTTATAACAATAAATTCATCAAAATTAATCCATAATTCACACACCAAACAGATTTAACCAAAGCCCAAAATTTTAGGTTGTTTTATTTTTGACATTTCACTAGAATCATAGAACATTACATTTGGCCTTCAACATAGACGATTCTGATTTTAACTTGAGAAAAACGATGTGCTGCGAAGAATCACGAACTATTTCTTGAACAATAGACACTTTTAGCTTGTCATGAGTTTTTACACGTATCCATATCCGTATTGGAGTTACTTTGACGTAAAAAAGTTGTCAAGAAAACCTTTTTAACAGATAACGTATCATTTCGTTTTGTTTGTAATTGTACAACCTCAAAACTTTTTTAGGTTGTCACTGGTTTCTGGTTTCTATTCTTAAAACTAAAAATTAATTTTGTAGTTATAATCAAACCAAACCAATATCAATGAAGACCTGTAAAATAGCATTAATAACACAGAATACTGATTTTGGTCGGGATTCTGATACGTGTACGGAGTAGGGGACGTAACAATCCGTTCAACTGATCGTGTCGGCTGAGCCGTAACTGGTCTTCACATGCGCGATTAGTTACGGATACGGATACGTGAGAAATTGAAGACAAGCCTAAAGTACCTTTATTGTACAGTATATAACAAGGCACATTATTTGAAATTTTAAAAAGCTAAGTAGGCTTTGAAACAAATCAACGACACAATACCACAAAAAATAGACAATTCGTGATAGTAGGTACATAATCGAAAGTAAAACCTTGTTAAATCTCAGAGTTGTACAGAAGTTTTAGTTTAGTTTAGGTTATTACCTATCCCACGCATATTAAATACCTTCGTAAATAATTATGGAGTCTGAAAATGAATTGGATGGCACTCCACCAGAAATCATAGAGGCAGCAAAAATAACCTCTTTACAAATTCTACAAAAAAAGTCTAGATATAGATATGAACGAGCTTATAATGAATTTCTCAACTGGAGAAGAATAAAAGAAATCAAAAGTTCTTTCTCTGAAAATGTTATCCTAGCATACATAGATGAATTAACTAAGAAAGTACGACCAAATACACTGTGGTCTCTGTACTCTATGCTACGCACTACTTTATACATTTGATAATAACGTAGATATCTCGAAATATCTTAATGTGTAAGCTTTATTAAAAAGAAAAAACGATGGTTATTAACCAAAAAAATTAATGATCTTGACAACCCAGCAGATAAATCAGTTTATTACAACAGCTCCTGATGATCAATTTCTACTTATTAAGGTGAGCTTGAGCAATGTGATCTTCATTTTAGTTTACTAATAGAATTGTGTTAACTCACAGGTTGCTTTAATTTTCGGTATATCAGGAGCATGTCGCAAGCAAGCAAGCAAGAGTTAATAAAAATTACTGTAGACGACATTGAAGATCTAGGTTCAGCAGCAATAGTTAAGATTAAAAATACAAAACATAACATAGACAGAAAATTCAATAGTACGGATGAATTTTATGAAAATATCAAAAATATGCTAAATTAAGACCAGCAACCCATGAAAAGAGGTTTTTTCTTAACTATCAACAACAAAAATGCACCAAGCAAGTGGTGGGTATTAACAAAATAGGGTCTGTACCTACCTTAGTAGCAGAATTTTTAAAACTTGAGAATCCAGAAACTTACACCAGTTATTGTTTCCGAAGATCCTCAACTACGATCCTAGTAGATGCAGGAGGAGATATTACCACTCTCAAGAGACACGGGGGATGGAAATCTTCTACTGTCGCTGAGGGGTATATTGATGATTCTCACACCAACCGAATGAACACCGCCACTAAAATTGTCAGCGCTGTGCGTGGAACTTCGAAAGACACTGATGCTTAATCAACCATATAATAAAACATAAATTTAAAACCCTCAACTTCTTCGAAGAGCACAATAATTACAAGCAGCATCCGAGAAAATATTGAAACGAATCTTTCGAAAACACCATTACAATTTACAAAGTGTAACAATAATCAATTCACATTCAATTTTTATGGTTCCAAATAATTCAATTTGTTGTATTGAATAAGTATTTATTCATTGTAATTTTTTCAAATAAACAATAATTATCCGTTATTTCTGTATTTCACTACAAAATTAATTGTGAATTAATGTGCACTTTTTATAGAAACAAACATATACTCTCACAAAGAAAAACTAGTGAGGCAACTCAATATACACGATCTGATATTTACATATTGTTTAATAAAATAGGTAGCCGTAAGAAAAATATTGTACATTACTTGTGCGAAACTGATTTTTCACACTCGTAATGTGATGTACTATTTCTATTGTAATACAAAAAAAATAAACGAAATAATTTAAAATGTGGGTGGCTCTGACAATGACATTTCTCTTACCGAAAGTAAGTCTAGTAAAAGCTTTCGAGAAATAAATAATACAGTATGCATTGAAATTTAAATGCAATTGTAACTAATGTAAACAAAATTGAAAACGTGAGTGTGTATTAATTGTACTTCAAGAAGTAGCAAAAATGCCGTTGACATTGACTTTTGACGAAGAAATTGAAACTGTACTAATTGTCGAAGGTAACTTCAAAACCTATAGGGAAGCTGCAGTAATATTCAATAACAGACATCCCGATAAAAATGTACATTTTGCAACAATTTGTAAAATATGGAAAAAAATCGAGAGAGATGGATATGTCGATAATAAATTCAGACAAAAACATCAGTCATGGATCGCGACAATTCAGGAAGCATGTGACGATATTACTCCGGCTGTTATTAGAAATGTAATAATAGTATATTACACACCGAGGTTGAAAGTGGTTCATTCCTGTCGTGAGATCAGTTAGTTAACCAAGACGCAAAGCGTCGAGGTTAGCTATGATCTCGAGACAGGAATGAAACTTCCTACTGAGGTTTGTATACTATTTTATTTACAACCATCATATTTCGATCAAAATTAATGAATCTCTGTTTCGTTCTGAACATTCCTTAAATATTACATTTAACGACAAATTACCAAGAACGCGGTTTCTCAGAATAATCAAGTAGATATATTGTTACCGTGACTACGGGGTATACAATTGTCACCAATATGAGTCAATAAATGTCAGATAAAGTTGGATATTAAATTCGCGAATTATAAATTGAAAACCATGTCTTCTGACGAAGAATTCATGGATTGTACCCCACCAGAAGTACGACAGGCTGCTCACGCAGCAGCCCAGGGCTTGGTGCCAGAGAAAAGTAAGCATCGGTATCTAAGCCATTGAATTATATAGGAAGTGGTTCGAAGAAGAAAACGTTAAAAATATCGCTTCCGAAAGTGTACTCCTGGCATATGTTGGAGAACATACGAGACAAAAGAAACCGTCTACTTTGTGGGCAATGTACAGTATGATTCGAACGATGCTAGAAATTGAAGAAAAACCTGATATTTCGAAACATGGGAAACTGCTAGCCTTCCTAAAACGACAAAACTACCTTATATTTATGTCTAGATTGATTTGGCATAGTTTTTAGAAGGAGCTAATTTTGGCCGTTTTCGTGAATTTGTATATTTTTGTAGTGCGCGTGTATATTTCTAGATGGCGATATGTTGAAAACTTGATATACATTTTATGTTATATTTCTAGGTCAAACAAGGATCCGATAACTTTGGCACCACTGCAGTTGAGTACCACATCACTGTAGCGGTCAGAGTGAGCTCCTTCTAGTATTATTATACTAAATTGGTAAAGACTTACATCATCGGTTATTTCTTGTTACAGGTAAAGTATTATTCAAGAAAATCAAAGCTATGACTCTATTTTTAAATATATATTTAGGAATGAGATACGTATACCATGCAAGGGCTCACAAGTAATCTGACATCTTCAACGATTCGGTAACGGGAGCTTTGGAGTTGGCTGTTTTTTGCTTTAGATATGAATGCAAATTATAATTATTTTAATTCATTTAGATAACATAACTCTGTCATTTTGAATCTTGAAAGTAATTTTAATAAAAATATTCAAAACGTTTCAATTACATTGTATATCTTATTGACTCGAGGTGATAACAATTTTTATTATATTGTAAATAGAAAGTGTGAAATTAAAAATCTACTTTTTCGGATTATAATTTTACTGATTTAATAGATAAGTTCTTCTTGAATTATAAAATGGCTGATTAATCACGATGTTCATTTCATTGCCTTTTTGTTCCTATTTAGGTTTGAGTGCAATTTGGCATATATATTTTCGATTTTTTCATTATGTTTATAGATTATATCTACCGGCTTTAATTTTATGGCTAGATAGACTGAATGAATATAACCAAATATTACGTTAATTACATATAGAGACTGTTAGACTATACCAATGAAGAGGGACAATTACCTAAGCTGAAGCCTTCGGATATCCTAAAAATTTTCTAGGAAATAGGACTAAAGGAAATACTCTAGTTGCTCAGACTTTCCTCAGGAACTAAGTAGAAAAAAGGAGGCACAATAGATCTCTTAGGTCTCAGTGAATATCACCCCAGTAAACATTCATACATGCACGATACCAAACATTATTTACTAAATATATCTAATTTGCATCCCAACTGAGCTAGAGTTTTTTTCCAATTCTAGCTTTTATTTCTTGTACACATACGATGTAAACATCAAAATTCTTTTACGCGATTTTCGTTTTCTTCATATAATTTTCATACTTGCATTTTAAGTTGGCGTCATGAAATTATGAGAATTTTAAGTGTCCAAACACAACAAAAATTCAAGTTGTTTATAAATACCATAACAAACATTATACTTGTTCAACCCCAGTATATTTTTAGAGCTAAAAACTTATCATGCTTCGCTACACTGATTCTTAAAATGGGAAATACTAAGGACAAATTATTTATTTCTGAAGCTAAGTATTCAAATTATAGCATGATCTTGATAAACACTCTTCTGTTTTTGTTGATTCGACATAATTTTGAGATTACTAATCTAATTAAAAATCGAGAGCTTCCGCTCGAGGGCTTTGATAAATTTACTATTAATATAACATTCCATTGACCAATGAAATTTCATAAATTTTAAAACAAACCAATCGGTAATAATTAATAGCAACTATTAGCGACTACAGAAATAGTAACTTTCATTTGGAAACGAATATAACTTCAAATGATTCTGACAATTTGGCAGTAATTAAATTGTCATGTCATAACAAAATTTGTCCACGGCTGTTTGATAATTGATAAAGTTTACATTTTACGTGTGGAGCTTCCTAAGAATGATGACGTTCATTATTCACTAGTCAATAATAAGTATTGATAATCAACAAATCCCAGACAGGCCGTCACAGGGCGAGTTCCAGCGACTACAATACAGCTGATAGCTAGTATTTTAATTATTATACTGAATTAAAATTACCAAAAAGTTTAATATGAAAAATGAATCAGACGGTGAAATGAATGTTACCCTGCCGAACATAAGGGAAGCAGCACAAATATGTAGACTCATTAGCTTGTACCCGCGACTTCGTTGACGTAGATCGTCAAATTAAATATTATGCTGATATGTAACTTATCTTGCTGCAAAAGATTCGTTTTTTTTAATTCAAGCAAATTCAATATTTAAAACGAAACAAAGTGGAATTTTATTATTATATATTATTGTGAAGTTAAATAAATTTTTACAATTATACATATCCACACATGTAGTAGTGTGTGCGCAACATAAATTTAGTTCAGCTCGTAAGTTTGAAAAACTCCAAAACTGTGTACTTTTTCTAACTTTACTACTCCATATCTAGCCCAGGGTAAATATAACATACCAAAGCCCTAAAAAATGGACGCCTCTTTGCATAAAACAGCGCGATATCTTTTCAGTATATATAGCAGTTATTTCGGGCTCCAGTGGAGTACAAACATGTACTGTACAAGGCACGTGGTTAGAAACAATTATTGTATAATTGTTATCTGTATTGTGTGAGAATGTCCACGATGACATTTCAATTTAAGAGAATATTAAATTAGGCTTTAAATCGGGTTCCAGATTGTAAGTATTTTTACAAAGTGTGTGATGACAAATAATGTTTATATTATTACTTTTAGAAAATGAGTCAATTTTTCTGAAACATTTTTACATTGTTTTCAAGCTAAACAAAAGCCATCCTATAACACATCCACAATGTTTTTGAAAAAGTATTATTTTTGTGGAAGATTGAATTACCATATAAAATCTGCTATTACAAAGCTGGTCAGAATTAAATACATTGATAAAATATCCAATGGAAAACAAAATATTTTACTTCTTAAAACTTTTCCATATCGAGTAGGACGGCTGGCTGTATCTGAAGAACCGATAATCGTTGATAGAGAAATTACTGAAAATTGGATTTAAATTAAAGTATTATGTATTATGGAATATCAACAATACCTCTTTTGTTATCATCAATCAATTCTAAATTATTTTGAATAAAAAATCCTCAAATAATTGGTGTACGGAAGGACAAAATAAATGAATGATTATAACCCGTTTATTTCAATAGAATTTAACAAAATTGGTTGAATTTTTTACCAAATGATTAACAAATCGGATAGTTTCAAATCTCTTTACGGAGATATCCAACAATTTCATCATTTCATTTCAAAAGGTTTAACAAGGTCTTTAATTTCAATAGTGATAAAGTGAAACAGAATTTCAATTTTTCTTACGAGCACGAGATACTTTTAACAAATTATGTTGCATCTGTATATGCTTTTTATGGGGTGTTCCATTTAGAATTGGTCATATGGTAACTGGAGGTACCTATACCTCCTTACCGATACCCAGGAAGTTTTATTATAAATATTATAAAACGATTTAATCCCGTTGTTTTGACACCTTCCAATATTTTTGTGCGTACTTGGCAAACCATTCACATATGCATTTAGTGGTAACATATTCCCGCTATAACCATAGGCGTCCAGTGGGATAGAATAAAAATAATAGTTTTTAATGTATATCTTCTTAGAGTGAAAATTTGATAAACATCAATATGAAAAGATCATTTGAGATGGAATCAACTAAAACTTATAAATTTCATAACCAAATTAGCAAAATAGTGTTGACTAGTGCGAAATAAGAGATAAAATAAAATTAGGTATTATAAACATTCCATTTAATCTCGAATAACTTGAAAACTTCGTACTGTATCGCATAGAGACAGGAGGTTAATATTTACGTGGAAAGTAACGGAGTATCGCGATAACATGCTGAAATAATTTTTACGATAGTGGCGTAGATTGTAGGGGGAAAATAAGTATTTATCCCTACCGCATGCCTCTAGTGATAGAGGAAAATTATATTTTACCACTAATTGAAGTAACCTAATATATAAAAAGTGGAAGGTGTAAAAACAATGGACTACAATCATTTCAAATAATTATGATATAACACCCTAGATCTCAGTAAGAAGGAATATTTTACTGAAGTGTTCTCGAATCTTCATATTTTGTGCTAAGGTTTCTCCAGTTACTATATGGACAATTGTTAATGAACCACTTTGTATAAATATGACTGTTGTACAAGTGAAAAACACCATTTTTACGATAACGTCAAAATTCTACTAAATTATGTTAAATCAGAAAGTTTTTACGTAGATGTGAGAAGTTCTGTGTTTGCTTGTATTTAGTTTATGTAGCTTCAATTACCTAGAACGATCGGAATAACTAATTTAGTAAAAATAATGGAAAACTGTTACACCTGAACTTTTATAAGTGATAATGATAAAAAGGTTCATGATAACCCTGAAAAATATGGTGGTTCAAGGGTTGATGTATGCGGTTGGAAAGGAATTAAAAATGGTATTCCTGCTATTCACATTGAAAGGTAAAGTCGTACGAAAAACTATCCAGTGGAATAATTGTAGATACTAAAAAGTCTACAATTATTCAAACACATGCTTAAATCTTCTTTTTCTGTGTTGTTTTTCTTTGTCGTCAAAATAATTTAATGTGGAGGAAATTAAGTATACGAGTATGTACACTATTTCATATCTCAAATGAAATTATTTTAGTGAAAACAATTAATAAGCTTGCGAGATATTAATTTTTTCTGGTCTGAAACACTTTGTGAAGAAAATTGAACTGTGAAATATCATTGTACAGAATAACAATAAACATCCGTCTTAAGCGCAACAAAGCGGTACAATAAAAGGTACCTCGAAGATAGGGCGTTGAAAAACGACTATTAATATACAAATAATAATTATTTTTTAATAAATAATAAAGACAAAAAAATCTCGAAAACCATTACATTCAGGCATAGGGAAATGTTAAGAATATATGGTTGAACTCTAATATAGAATTGAGGCGACAAAAAATATGTTTGCCATTTAAAAACACACAGTTATTACTATTATTCATTATCCAAAATTTACGTTAATTATTCTTCACCCTGTATAAAAAATGGAACACATTTTTCTGGGATATTATTGAGTTACCTTACAGTGACCGATGTAGGTGGTGGAAATTCAGTAATTATAATTTATCATCAAATTTATAGTTTATAAATAACAGTCAAACAGGAATGTCCGTAATAAAATAATTATCATCTCGCCATGAGACTAAAGTATATTAGTTTGTCATAATAAGTTGTTGATAATTATATCAGCAATTTAGAAAGTTAAAAATATACTGGGTGTTTCATTTGGAATAACGAAGTGGACTGCAACATAACTATGAGTATGTATCAAATAAATCATAATATATTAGGGGTAAGCTGTTTACTTAATAGCAGATAAATATTGAACAGTTTGTTCATAACTATTATAGATGAGAATATTTTCTTGTTTCATACTTTTTTCATTAGTCGGGTTTTAGTTTTTGAATACTTTTTATTCCGTATGCGACTACATTCTCTAGCGGGTACTTTAAATATACTTTTTCAATTTTGAAATGTAGAGTCATGGGTTATCTGTTTACAGAATACAGCAGGCATCATTTAAATTTGCACACCGCCTAAAGTTGTGCAGATTAATTATAAGTAATTAATCTCGTGTACTGACAAGAAGTGTGAATATTGAAACAATCCTTAAAATTCATATAATTTAAAAATGGAAACTCATTTGACATAAAACATAAAATTGGTAGTTTTGACAAAAGTTTGATACTGTATTATTTTCATAAATGATTTAAATTGTCTAATTTCATAAAAGACATTGTTTGTTAGCACTGGACAATGTCTCAGTATCACGGAAACATCTGGTTCTGAATATTTACCATGCGAGGAAAGTTTTTTTCCAATAATTCAACCAGAGAAAACCATCTTTTTGACTCATCAGAGCGTATCACGATCCCACAAAATAAAGTGCCGTTGACAAGCTATGCCGTTTTACAAAACTCTTCCTTGGATTTCTACTACAATTCCAAAAATGAAATCGTAACACGTGATTTAACACTGGGAGATTCTACGTTTTAAAAAAATAATGATTCACATCTAGAACAGATGTAGTTTTCATTTGAACTTGATACAGTATGCTCTTTAATATCCGAATATAATTCATCACTTAAACAAGTAAAACATACAGCACTGGATAAATCAACAGAAAAATCCAAACCTCTTGGTTCTGATGTTCAAGAATTGCCAAGAATATCTAAGAAAAAGCGACGACCACATGATTCCCCATATTGTATACAAGATGTTCAGAATTTTGGAAGGCATTTGATGCGTCATCATTCCGATGAATTTGATGTTCAAAGTTTTTTATCTTTACACAAGGGCTTAAAACTACGAACGAAAACACGCTTTGGATCAAATTCGACGTCAATGAAATTTTGTAATGATATAATTCCGATTAGCGAGAACAAGAAAAGCAATGTGAACCGTAGTATTTCTTGTAAATTTTGCAAAGGATATTATACCAATAAGTCTTTAAGGCGGCACGTAAAAAAATGTCCTTCGAATCCTGATCCCAAAAAACCTTTAAGATCACAAAGCGAAGGTGAAACGGTTATGCCTAAATGATCCTCTAAGACTGAGCGGAGTACTAAACACACTGACAGGTGATGTAATTCTCTCATTGCTAAAATAGACCTAACAATTTGTACGATACAAGCCGTTAAAGTTGGAATGTAGCGGTTTATCGAAAGTACTATTTCGTTTTGGTAAGACTTTTTATTATTAATATTTTGCAGGGCTGTTAATCCTTACTCATTCGGCATTGGTTCATTGGTTTTAGACTGATTTTCGACCCAAAAATATAGATAGTTATAAGGTTAGGGAAAAAATATTTGAAATGAAATTCTTAGGAGTTCTTATTTTTTGCTATTTTCTGCAATACTATTTCATACAGTGTGAGACAAAAAATAAAGGACGGTAAATATTCCGAAATTGCAATTTTATTATAAATGATCCTATATTTAGAAATGTCGTCGGTATATTTCTGCATTTTTGTGTTATTACTGTTAGTTTTGGTACTTGTTAGAGATATACGTTTTTAAAGTTAGTGCCAATCAGGATTTTGTTTGCGTCAAAAATTACCATGTAATACAAAATAGATAATATACTTAATTTTTTTAAATTATACAACTGTATATATAAATAAAAAGAGGCATATATTTGAGGGATATTTTTAAAATAACATACTAAACACGTATGGTAGCTTTTTAATTTTTTTATACTATATAAGTGATATTCAATAGCCTACCTATGTGTAAAGCAATTTTGCCGGGTTTTTCATTTACGATTTTAGCCACCAATTCTTAAATGTTTTAGTTTTTGACACAGGAGCTATTGAGAACTTATTTATTTCACTGTTGATCACTCGTACAACGAAAACAATTTGAAAAAGCGTTTAATTGATTAAATAATGGATTTGAACCACTGAATATCACTTCAGAAAAAAATCCTCTGTTATGTGTTGAGCATGTTAATTAAAAAATACTCATTAATTACTTACCTAGTCGATATATTTAAGAACACTCTGTATAAATAAGCATCTTTTTATATTATTGTACGATCTACAAAAACTGCATCTAAAATATATTTTCTATATTGTATTACACTGGGAATTATCATAACAGAATCTTAATTGTTCATGACTTTAAAAATGTATATTTCAAAAACTGATCATAGGAAATTCTTAAGAATTCAACACTTTCATTGAGTACCAAAACTAGTAACAAAAACTTACAGACATTAACCAGAATTGAGCTGAGCCTATCAGCAATTTAAGTAACTGGATCGAGTACAAATGCATATCAAGTTTTCAAAGAAAGATACCAGTCGCCACTTTCCATAAAAATTGTAGGGTCCTTATTCGGATCAACTATTAATACAAAATAAATTAGGTGTGCATAAAATGGGAGGGAGAAGGTAGCATATTCTTGTAAATGCATCAGTCAAAAATGTAAATGTATATTTCCATAAAAATATATAATATAATCTCGACTATTGAGCTTATTTTTGTCAACAGGTTTTTATATGATATGCAAATATGCTAATTTATAGGTATTATTACGTATTCGTTCTTTCATGTTATAAACAATCTCAGTTTAATATAAGTCAATTGTTTGTAATTTATAATTTTTATTTCTCATAGTTGTTGTTTCAAATTAACAATTTCAGTCTCAGATAGAAATTTCTTACGAAGAACGCCGATTTCAATCGTTTTATACAATGTCAATACCGAACTGGCAATTATTCTTTTGATTGTATGTATTAACTGGCCGATAGTATATGTGGCAACGCCGCAAGGAGTCCATATTACCTGAAATGCATCATATACGGAGCCTACCTTGCTTTTGAAGTATGGAAATATACACCAACGGAGCCTACTGTAACCGCTACATATAACGGATCCCACTAAGACGTCAACTTATATAGTGGTATACATGAAATATACGCTAGGAGCCCAAATTGGACTACAGGTATAACGGAGTCCACATTAGCCTGCAACAGTATATATATATATATATATATATATATATATATATATATATATATATATATATATATATACATCCCGGTATCTATCGTGCGTCCGTACAAGGAAATGTATTTGTGCGTCCACTCAAAAGACTAAATTTTGAAATATTTTGGTTGTGTATATTTACTCTTTTGTGCATCTAGAGCAGTACTGTCGGTTTTAATTAATCTATATATATAAAAAAAATTATGCATTTTTGACATTCAAAAGTACTTCTAGCTCCACCCAGCCGTAAGTATTTGAACTTCCAACATATACGTTTTTGTCTGATTTGCATTTAATCACACATCCATGCAAGGTTGCCAAGTTTTTCACAGAAGTATAGGCGATTTATTCCATTGAAACCCCATTCTGCGTCCGTTCAAATCATATAATTTTAAAAATATCATATATATTATGCCCATATAGGATACATAGCGTATAAAAGTATGTAGTGGTCCAACTTAAAATATTTTCAAACTTAATGTAGTTGGTTTATGACTATACATTAACCAATTATTGGTTAATTGAATCAATAACAGGCTATTAATTAGATAATACAAACTTTATAGAAATAATAATATATAATACGATCAAATCTGAAGTTTTGTTATCATCATAACCCAGCAAACATTTTGATCTCATTCCACAAACAGCTCTCAACAAATTTTCTTTTAATTGTAGATTCCAACAAGAATTCTAATGATTTTAGTTTCAAAATGAAATAAAAACATTGAATTATCCATTATCGGATATTTCCTGGGGGAACTTTCCAAGTATACAAGGCGGGAAATTTTGATCAGTATGTTATATAAAAATTATAATATATCTTGATAAAGTGATAAAACTCACTATTGCTACGAAACTACGAGACGTTAAGGTGAACAATATTCGCCTATTTTGTGAAAACTGGACCGTTTTCTCAAAGGCACAGTTATTGAGTATATAGGGCGAAACAGAGATTTTGGGTTTTCCACCAGCTACAAAAAATAATGATTTTTACTACGACAATAAGTCTACTTAGATAAATTGAACAGCTAGCTCATTTCGAACCACCGAAAAATAATGACATCCAATATAAAGCTATTTAATGGTAATAAATGAATGAATAAAAATAGCTTGTCATTTCAAGTTAATAGTTTAAATAAGCTGTTATTGAAGAAATTTTATAGTGGTTTCACCTTCTATGAACAAAAAGAAACAGAATACTACTGGATACATTAAATAGGTAATGGAAATAGAACGCAAAATTTATTTAGAAGGGCGATTTATTAAAAAATAATTTATGAACCATTGTAAAAATATTGATGTTGTTTTAAAAAAATCTTATAATAAACACAAAAGATTATTCAAAATGGTAACAGTCCTGTTGTAAGTTAAAAAGTAGGAATTTTAAAATATAATTCAAGCAACGTAAATCTAAATATAAATAAAACAATTTATTCTAGCAGCTTAAAGTTCACAGTATATCAATTTTTCATTTGCACTTTTTATCATAAATATTTTGTATCAACACTTTCATTTTAACCCAGTTTTTGTTATGGAAAAGTTGAGAACGATTAGCAATAAGTTGTTCACATTCATGACTCTTCGGAGGTAGTTTTGTCTTTATGTGCCGTTTGAAGTATTGCCTGAATATATTTTTTTGTTCAGTAATCCAAAGGATACGAATACAATTTTTTTTCGGGAGTTTGCTGGTAGTAGATGAATCTAATGTAGATAAGGAAGTTGAATTAAGCTGTATATTTTCATGTGGATTTATATCGTTCAGTACGGCTTTATCGTCCAGTACGTCCTCTTCATCTACATCATTTGACAAGTGTCCTTCCATAAGATCATCTTCCATATTAACTTCGATCTCTTCTAGAGATTTACCTTTAGAATTAGCACAAGTGCTATTTTCCATGCGCAATAATATTTTAGCAAATTTTGCTGTTTGGTACACTTCACCTGGTAATCTGTATGTATTTTTATGGACGTCTGAGGTGTGGCCCATAAAAGTTGATAATTGCTCTAATTCCGATTCCTTCAAGCTGAAAATTTGACTGAGAGTACCTAAATGTTCCCTCATTCGAGTTGGAGTTACTGCACCTGAAGCTTTACCGTGCTTTGCTAGAGTAGTATACGTTAGTTTTCTAAAACAAGTATGGTCTAGCTTTAGTAATTACTCCAATATCTTCTTGGACATCTTTATTAAATAAAACTGGAACTCTACGACCCTTCTTTCCTATTATTACAAGTCACTTGCATCAAAATTTTCTCAGACGGTAATATTGCGTCAGAAAACTCTTCATTATAAGAGAAATTTGCAGAGAGTATGTAGTCACGTAATAACAATCTCTGCAATTCACCAGGACGTCTTCTGTTTAACAATATTACTTTACAGTAAATGGCTTCTAGCAAATTTATGTATGCTGATATACCATTTGTATTATCCTGTAGTTTTCTTTTTGAATCTGCTGTTATTCGCCTCAAATATTCTTTGAATATCTTCAAATCACTGGCCAGAGGAACTATAGTGACCTTGTTACATCTTTTAGCGTTTAGGTCTTGTGCCGCTTTAAAGCAAATCTTAAAGCAATATCACAACACTGCTTCAAAGCTGTTATAATATTCTTGGCGTATATAGGTGCATCAAGTATTTGTCTCAGTACTAAAGTTTGATACATTTTTTGCACTCTTCACAAGGATATCGTAGTGCTGAGGTTGTAATGCTTCAAACAAATTTTTGATGGTGGGATTCGTTTTCTGAACTTCTAGATTATAATACACACAAAGTTTTGACAAAGTTGTAGAGCATTAATAGGGTTATGGCATTTATATACAAAGAAGCCAGCCAGTGCCAGCTAGAAATTGTTTGCTCCCTTTTTTTTAATTCACTATCACTGCTATCACTCTCAATCATATTGATAAAATTAATTTTTGAAAGTTGTGGAGAATGTCAAATAATTTAAATTTGCACATATATCATATATCATGTTACCAACTGTCAATAGAAAAATAATTTAAATAAATTTTATTTTTATTTAAAATTATTCGTTACAAAAAACATTGTACCTAACTTTTCTTGGAAGGAATTTTTCGCATGAGTACTTTGTTTGCAGCACGACCGAAGCGAGTGCTGCATTTAAAACGAATGCGAAAAATGCCACTTCCCAAACACTTTAGGTAAATAACTATTGGCACATGATTCTACTTTACCACACGCCAAATACTACTTTTCCGCACGCTAGGTATTATTTTATTTTATTATATTTTTTTTCGTTTTATTGAAATTTTGTTTAATATTGCATTAATAACTTTTAATTGAAGAAGGTAACTAATAAACGTTTGTATATGACCGCTCCAAGAAGTAATGTTGTTTCTAGCATTTGCGTGAAGCGGTAGGAAAATGTATGTTTATTAATAATATAAGTTGCGGCGAAAACAAAACCTGCCTAAGACAGGGTGGTACAAGGAAGATAATCAGTTTATATCTCCACTAAAACATACTTTTTTAAGCTCTAACGTTTTAGTCGTTTTTAGTTAATGCCAAATGTTTGAAGATACAACTTGTACAATTAAAAAAATTTAAATAAAACAAAACCAATTTGAAAATGTTATAATACTTGGTGTCTAATTTGAACAATTGCTGGCATAAAATCACTGGCTACGAAGTTCATGAATCCTGTATCTTCGAAATTATAAAATATAATTCGTTGAGACTTTGCGGGTCAATGAAAAATGAGACAAGCCATACAACCACGATAAAAATGTTCAACTTAATAACGTCATTTTTAATCAAGTGTATGAACTTCCAAATTTTACATGACATTTCCTATATATTTTGAAAACTATTGGGTAAGCGCTTAGTGATAAAATCAAAGATATATATATATATATACTGTAATATATATATATATATATATATATATATATATATATATATATATATATATATATATATATATATATATATAGACGTATTAACCCCCATTACAAAGCCCAAAACGGTACACACGACAGATTCAACCAAGCCCGATGCAAGTTTGCGAAGCCCGGTCTCGGGCTTCCTAAAACTCTCCGTGTATATCGTTCCCATTAGCTTAATAATGAGTAGGCAACCTTGTACGGCTAATATAGTCCGGGCTTCGTAATGGTGGTTAATATCTCAAAATATACACGTTTAGTTCACTTTATCTCCTGTAGAGGGCGCATGAGTAGTTCTGTGTATAAATATATACGGTTTGTAAATATTATACGGATTACAGGAATCCCAGACAGTTCCGCGTATTATCCGAAGCCTGTACATTTGGCAGCATTGCAGGACGAAACATACAAGCTTAATATTTTAAATCACTACAAAAACGGAAAAGACGGGCGGGTTTCGTAGTACACAGGTGTGTTTGTATAATAACTGAATTGTGATTGTAAAAATAATGTACACCAGAGGAGCAAAAATGTTACAGATGGTGTTTGATAAGGTTCCTGTTGCAGGTAAGTTATTCATTATTTTATAGTAACTTCGATAAGTATAACTTTTTTGATGAAATCAGTAGAATAATATAATGAAAATTAAGGAGTTGTTAAATGCAAAATGACATTATTACAAGAAAAAAAAACAATATGACGGAAGAGCCGTGTGATTTATGGCCCGATTTTATTCATTGGTACGGGGTCGGAGATAATATTTTAGAATTCAAGATGGCTGCTCTAATATGGCGGACGAGTTTTGTGTTATATAGTACAATTCGATTCTATTTTAGAGTTATTGGTGAGTTAGATAAAAAATTTCTTGTTCAAAATGTCAAGATGTCAGATTCTACTGAAAATTGGTATCAAGAGGCTTCTAGGGGTCAAAGATTATGATTTTTGTAAAAACTCAATAATTCATGGTGGCGGACAATTTTATTATTTCTGGTATGCTTCTTTAAAAAATGTGTAAAAGTTTTTGTGGTGGGATAATGTTTTTTTTCCAAAATGGAAGATTCAAGAAGGAGGGAAATTTTTGTGATTTGATTCTATTCAATAAAGATATCAATGGCTTTGTGGGGTCAGAAATGACGAATTTCTGCTCAAAATTCAAGAATTCATTGATGTGAACGAGTTTTGATATTTACGGAATGACTAAAAACAATAACCTTTAGAAATAAGCTTATACACTAAAATTAAAAAATCTCTGTAGATAGGTGGACGTAGATTATTCTGTGAATAACATATTCAAATGGTTGCCGCGTAATATTTACAGTTTGAATACACATAGTTATGCTTGCTTGCGTGACAAATGTTAGAATCTGTTACTGAACAAATCTGTCACCCATATTACTTTTTTTACTTCATTTGAATTAAAGTGTGTTTTCAAAGTTTTCTAATTTATATTCATTTCTATATACAGAATAAATACATCGAAAACACGAATAAAGGAAAAAAATGACAAATTTCAACGGAATCAACTTTTTAAGGACTAAAAAAATATAAAGATTTGGGTCCTAAAATTTGGAACATTATATCTGCTATATTTCTAGGCCTAGTTTTTCCCCAGATACATTAATTTGTACAAAACATTCACGTAGCGTACGTTTTTCATTGAATTGTCTTTCAAAAGCACATAATATCTACTGAAATCAGTCCTGCTCAATATATTTTGCTACAATTTTCAGTACGTAAATAACAAATATACTAATTTCGCAAAAAAACAGGAAATTGTTCCCATTTTCCATACAAATGTCTGAAAGCCATTCGAATTTACCAATTTTGCGTAAAAACTTAAGGTTATATACAGGGTGTGTCACGGTGGATGGGACATAAGACTTACTGAAATTTTGGTAGCAGACATAAGTGAATGTGGTGTACCCAAATCTCAGTTTTAGTATACAGGGTAACTCAAAAGTTTGTTTTATGTCTCATAAAAATGACCGATCAGTTTATTCAAATGGAAACCCTTACTTTTTATTAATTATTTATTTGTAAATATGGTTTCCATTTGAAAAAAATTATTTACGTTCATTTTCATGATTCATAAATAGCAACTAACTTTTGAGCTACCCTGTATGCTAAAACTGAGATTTATTCCATGAAAAAAATACCTCATGATCTTTTGCAGTAATAGTCCTAATTTAACTCGATGATTTGCATTCAGAGGAAAACGTGATTTCTCAATAGTCGGAAATAAATTTATATCTCTAAAACGGTTGGAGATATAGCTATAAGGAATTATTAGGAAAAAATACTCACAATTCAATAGGTATTCGAAATATCTAATAATATGCAAGGTACTCCATTTGAAATAATCCATGACCAAAATTTCAGAATGATTCTTAAACGGTTCTCGAGATACGTCTAATTTTCTATTCACCGTGAAACACCCTGAATACCATGTCTCTGAATTTACTTAACAAGAAGCAAAACTATTTTATTTGCAATTTTACAGAAAAAATAAACAATTCTTAATTCTGGATTTTATACCTTCAGATATTTCAACTTTTTCAGGCCCTGAGGTAACCCCAAGGGAATCGATCTCGCCAATAGACCAATGTGACAATGAATCGGAACTTGATTCTGAACAGGAACGAATTGCTAAAGAGATGGAAGAATTCATCGATTTCGAGAGTTCTGGCTCTGAATATGTCCCGCTATCATTGTCAAATGGATCGTCTAATTATATGAATAGTTCGGATGCAGTTTCAGATGCAAGGACAAGTTATGAAGTATGTGTAACATTCGTAGTTTCGTGTTGTTAAAAAAATCCCTCTTCCACTCAAACTCTCGGCTTCAAAAAATGTATTACGGGGGTAAAAAACTGCATAATTTAACAATTGTCACTATTGTGCAATTTCCAGTTATGCTTGAACGGCAGTTAACCAAAACTCCATTATTTCAAATTCTATATTCTTTCATTGTCAAATTCTTCATGAAAGGCTGATTCCAAAAATCTGCAATTTTAGGGTCTAAATTTGATAGTTTCTTATTACAAGCCTTTGCAAACCCGCTGAATATTACGAAGTGTTCTTTCACTCGGTTAAAATGCAGTAGAATTTGTAGCTTTTTGTGAATTTTAAATTTGTACATTTTTAGCAGTATATTCAAGAAACAGTGCTAGAAGAAAATATCGAAGGAAAAAAGTTAAATGAAGCTTCAACAAGTGGAGCATTATTACCACTTGAACCACAAGCAGCACTACCTCCAATAATAACACCTTCAGTATTGGCAAGTATTCATCGGCGTGCGTATGTAAATTAGTTTTTTCTTATTCAATATTTTCAATTTAGGATTATAAATCGCACTATAAAAAGAAGAATGCAGCTAGGGAAAGGCCCACCATCTGCCCTATATGCTACGAGGATGTTCCGACTCATTTTCCCAGACATCTTATCAGACGGCATAAGGATAATAAGGAAGTCATTGCAATCCAAAAATTCAAACCTAGAAGTAAAGAGAGATTAGCCCTTGTAAGTTCATTACGAAAACAGGGTTATTTTTACATGAAAACTGAGAAAAACGTTCTTCAACCTATGAGAACTTCTAAAAATCCGAACACTGAATATTTTGTGTGTACTTACTGTTTAGGTTACTACACAAAAAATCTTTTATATAAGCATGTTAAAATATGCAAGAATAAACCAAGTGATGTGACAAATGCCGGTAAAAACTGTTTGACGCGATCACAAACGTTTATGGCATCTGTAATGTCAAAAAATCATGATTTCTTAAAATCGTCCAGAATAAAAGAAGAAGTATTCAACATAATGCGACCCGACAATATAAGTTCTACTGCTAAAAATGACCCATTAGTCTGTTTATACGCGGAATCCTTGCTAAATAGGCATAAAAGAAAACAAATAGCCATTGTTATTTCAAATAAAATGAGGGAGTTGGGCAGACTGCTAATTGCCCTGAAAACAGTGAACCATGAAATAGTTGGGTTATTTGATGCATTGAAACCTGAGTATTTCCAATCATTTCTATCAGCCACAAAAATGATTAGTGGCTATAATCCAAATGACAAAAGTTTTGATGCACCGTCACTTGCCATGCATATGGGAACAAATTTAAAAGTTTTATGCAATGTTGCGCTCAAAATAGTTCTTGAGAACAGGCAACTTCCTAATATTCAATGGACGGACAGACAACAGAAAAAAAACCAAATCAAAGACTTAAAAAAACTAATTGAAGGGCACTGGTGCAATGAGATATCAAGTTTGGCACTAAAAACCCTCAAAGAAAGACATTGGGAGAAGCCAGTCCAATTACCTTTGAACAGCGACATACAGATATTTAATACATACGTCAATAGGCTTGCAGAGGGTGCGTACACAGAGCTTAGAAGTAATTTAAATATAAACAGGAATTACAAAATTCTAACAGAGTGTGTTCTGGTGGAAACTTTAATGTTCAACCGCAAGCGAGTAGGGGAGATTCAATACTTGATGATCGCAAATTATAATGCAAATACGGACACTGTCAATCAGGAGTCCTTTATGGACTCCCTTACTAAAGTGGAGCAGCTGCTTAGCAAAAGATTCAAAAGGGTAGTTGCTGGTGGGAAGGGATTTAGACCGGTTCCCATACTATTCTCAAAAAGGATACAACGTTATATTGATTGCCTCTTGAGAGTCAGAAGGGAGTTTGATATTGTGCCGAAGTCAAATACTTATCTTTTTGCCAATCCTGGTTCTGAGGACCGATGGATGTCGGGGGCCAGCGTCATGAGGAAGTTTGCACATAAATGTGGTGCCGAAAGGGCATCTCTCTTAACATCAACACGATTCAGAAAACACATTGCAACCACACTTCAATTAATGAGTATGGAGGATAACGAAATGGAGCAAATTGCGACATTTATGGGTCATACTTCCAAGACCCATTTGGAATTTTATAGGTACGATAAGATATTGATTGAAACAGTAAATATTCCCAATTATATTAAAACAAAACATGACTAAACATAGTAATAATCAACCTGATAAAAAATATTTTTCAGAACTTTTCCTTTGGCAAATCCAAAAACATTTCAAAACAATTTCACAATTAACATTATAATAATAATTGCTTTACGAAATGAGCAATGGTTTAAAAAATATATCACTGTAGCTATGAAGCCAATCATTGAAAGTTTTTTTTAATATCGTTTTGCAAAAGGAAACATTTATTGTAAATTGTTATTTTGGTAACTAGTGCGGACGACACAAGTCTGCAAGTGTCCGCAACAATATATTGAGATACAAGTTTTATAAGACGTTGTATTGTCACACTTGTTTTTTGTAGTATCATGATCGAAGTTTTAAATACTATAAAGAAACAGTTGTCATAATACGTCTTATAAAACGGGTATATTGTCGATTTTTAAATTATTTTTAAGGAATAATTTCAATTAAAAAATCATGTCAACAACTGTAACTGACAGCTGTTACAAAATGTAACCGAAAAATGAAAATCAATCAAACTTTCCGATTACACAAATTTTTGAATACTTTTTTCAGATTCACTTGTTCGCAACGTACGTATACCCCTGATAGTACAAATAAAACAGAAAATTGAAGTGTACCATCCGTCCGATACTCATAAACACATATAACATTGGTTAATTCTTTCAGGCTACCGCAAGATATATATCAAAGGGCAAAAGTGGCAAAAAATTTACTCCTTTTGGAAAAGGGAAAAGGGAATGAATTTAAAGGGAGAAGTTTAAAAGACATAGAACTAGATTCAGACGTATATTACAGTACAGAATCAGAAATAGAGAACGAAGGAAGTGATGATGGAAGGCCTCTGTCCGAAAAAATATTAAAAAAAGTTGCTAATAAATCTAAACAATCAAATGCACGGTGTGTGGGAACTACTGCCGAGGTTCCCCCATCATCAAAACTAAACGTCAATTGTAGTGTGGATGAGGAAAATTATCCAGTAGCCAAAGAAAATTGTAGGTATTTTTATTTTATGATTCAAAATGTTTTATTAGCTACATTATTACTTTTTCAGTGAAAAAAACTAAAAAAAGTAGGCAGAAATTACGATCAAAAGAAAATATCGATTATAGTACGGACGAAGAAGACTGTCCAGTCACTAAAGGAAATTGTATGTACCAGTATAGCTATTCATGATTATTTTTTAACTACATTATTACTTTTTCAGTGAAAAAAACTAAAACAAGTGGACGGGTGCGATGGTCCGAAACAGAAAAAAAAATGGTGATACAGCATTTTAAGGACCATATCAGAAGAAAAGTTGCACCTAAGAAACACGAATGTGCGGAGTTTCTTGCTAACAAGGAAGAAATATTCATAGATAAAAACTGGGTACGAGTTAAAACATTTGTATACAATTGCTATCGAGAAAAGAAATAAGGTTAATCAGAAAAACTTTGATTTTCTATATGTTTTTGATATCAATTTTTTTAATTTTGTTTTTCCATACCTCAGTTTTGAATAAATTTTCTGTTAAGAATATTTTTATATAGTTTTGTACCTTATATTTTATTATTATTTTATCATAAATATAAACCATAACCTCAAATAGTTTTTTTATTAATAGTATTTTTCGGGGCTTCACTTGTGTATATTTCATAACTATGGTTGTCTCCCTGATGAAAAAGGAAAATTGCTCTCTCCGTAACGGCACATGATATCTATCACAAATTTCTCTGTGTACAACTTTTGTTTAATTTAACTTTCAGATACTATTATATAAAATAATATTTCGGCAACACTGTAGTGGCTTGCTTAGAACGTCAGAACATACATTTTTATACAATCGGGCTTTGTATAATCTTTCGAATATCTTAGGGCTCGTATTGACGGTTGTATATATTTTCCAAAAGTATATCGTATATACGTCCGTAAGTCACCCCCTCAACCCGGGCTTCGACTGGTCAGTAACATATAGCGGGCTTGGTTTCATCCACCAGATGCGTATATATATATATATATATATTACAGAACGAGCTGTGCTCCCTAAATTGGTGAGCCTGGACATGCAATATTTAACTGAGAACGACCAGATGTGTCCAGTCGCCTTGAAAGATCAGAAAATCAACTAAATATATTTGTTATCGCTACTCCCTATGTATAGCAATTGAATTATAACTCCCAAGTTCAGAATCCAGCGCAAATAATAACGAATAAATGTCTCAAAAATGAAAAAAAAACGTTCGAATCCCAATTTTGTTCAAAAACTTACAGCGTTGGAAAACTTCCCTTCTCTGGCCTGGATACTGCTTATTCTTCGCTATCTTTATAGCCGCCGCGGTTAGTGCCAAATAACCGGAATCGTGCTATGTTGAAAAAACTTAGCGTAGAGGGTAATTCTACCGGTTTGTGTCTCGAAACGGGGAACAGTGTTCACCGTCAAGGATATCTCAGTATCCCTATGATGCCCTGACACAACGGAGAGAACTTTACCTCTGATACCGCTAACACTAAAAAACTACTACCGTCACCGTGACAGGGAAAACACTTTTCCCTTCGCGTTTTCGACCCGCACTCCTTGCTGCCGCTGTCTGCACATCGTTTTTGCTTTTCCCACGAATTAGGTTTGGGGTTTTTTGTCGAATTGCAAAATCAACTTTTTGTGTTTTGAAGCGTGCTAATTTTCGTTATCGAAATAATTGTATTCAAAACAAATTATTTTGCTTTGACCCAGTAAAATGTTTTATTTGTTTTACTGTGTTTTGACTTCGTATTATTTTTCTAAACAAAATGTGGGTCGCATTCCAGTTTTTTATTTTGATTTGAAATAAAATATGTTTTACCGTGTGTTCTGAAATTTTCTACAATAAATTTATCTTTTTGTTATTGGCATTTATTACACACATAGTTTGATGTTACGTTTTCGAAATAAATAATTCTAATTATGTATGTCTATTTGAGATAATTCTTAATAGAAAAAGTCGAAGTTTATCAATTTTGCAATGAGATAACGAGTAATGAAGTAATCAGTAATTGCACTTAAACGTAATTTTACTTTTCCGCCAACCTATCTAATATTATAAACAAGGACGGTTAGTTATTATAAACAAAGACCGTTTAATAAAGAAAATATACTTTTTATCAATATTACTTTTCCGCCCAACCTTTCTATACGCGAGAAACGTATTGGTTTGCCCCAAAAAAAGTTGGAAATTTAAATTTTTTTTTGAGTTATTTTCACGTTTTCCATCAACAGCAACTCAATAAAACGGTTTTTAGAAAAAAAATCCTGTGTGTATGTCGTCGTCGTCGTCGTCGTTGTCGTCAGCCACTTTTCGTTACATGTCTTGTTAACACGATACAGCTTCCGGAGTGCAACAAGTCACAAATTTTATGATTGAATATTGTTGAGGACATGTCACAGATGAACCCTATTGATTTTCAGCTCACCAGAGCCAGCACAACGGGTGCTATGGTACTAGAAGTACGATATTTTTGTCATTTATGGAGTAATTTAAGTTTGTTAACACGATACTGCCTCCGGAGTATATACAATTTTATGATTGGATATTATTCAGAGCGTCTCAAAGATGAATCCTATTGATATTCAGCTCACTAAAGTCAGTTCACCGGGTTCTATGGTACTTGTAGTACCAAATTTTTGTCATTTTTGGAGAATTTTCAGTTTGTCAGTAAGATACAGCATCCAGAGTGTATACAAGTGACCAATTTTATGATTGACTATTGTTCAAGGTGTCTCACATATGAACCTTATTGAT
This sequence comes from Galeruca laticollis, assembly GCA_963921935.1. Classification (NCBI taxonomy): domain Eukaryota; kingdom Metazoa; phylum Arthropoda; class Insecta; order Coleoptera; family Chrysomelidae; genus Galeruca; species Galeruca laticollis. The sequence continues at coordinate 219,251,406 of OY998175.1, forward strand.
TTTCAGCTGACTAGAGCGAGTACAGCGGGTCCTATATATCCAGATACATTACATTTTTGGTTATTTTTGGACAAATTTCGGTTTGTTAGCACGATACATCCCCCGAAGTGACAATTTTATGATAGACTATTATTCAGGGCCTCAGATGCGGAAAAGTTAGTTTTAATCTTTAAAACCATTTATTTAATTCCTATTGACACTTTAAAATTACATTTAATATTTTGAGAACAATTTGTAAAAATAACATAATTTTTTAAAGTAGTTTGATCTAATTGCATATAACATAGTTTTCTATTTCGAACAACATTTCATAATTAAAGTTTTCGATATTGTAAAAAATAAAGGAACTTGACTCTTGTATCAAATTCATATTTTTTGACAAACATCGTATACGATTCTAGAAATGGACATCTGACAATTGCATTTTACTTTATGGACCATGCAGAACTTTTTATAAACAACTTCTTTTCGTAAAATTACAAATAAAAAAATTTCCCATATGTTGCCAACTTTTTCAGACAACTGTATGTAGTGATAAGATGTTAAATTGATATGATAATTTATATTGGAGTGGAGTTTGGTCCAGTCATATTAGATGTTTCACCTCGAGATTAGAGATAAGCTGTAAACGTATATAAACCTTCATTTTGGCATTATATAACTTGTGTCTCAAGTCTCATGAAATCTCGTATCGACTTCTCAAGATATTCAATATCAAAGCATACAAAAATTGGTTTTTTGAAAATATATCACTTAGTATAGTTCAAATGCCATGATTATCGTCCAAGGTAGTTCTCACAATAATTAATATTAACCGTGCTCACAGGCTATACTATTTTTCAAATCTATGCGAATTGATACAAAAAATAATTACTGTACGAGGATTAAATAAAAACACAACTAGCGCACAATTACGTAATTCACAAAGTTACCATTTACCACGTATTTTATTCCACCTTTGTCACTTGATGTATGAATTTTCCCATTCCGGTGTATTTACGCAGTGCTAATACATACCTCTTTGCAATCCCACTTTGGACTAGAGCATATTGTTATCACAGATACATTTTGGGGACGATTCATCCAGACGACACTAATTTCCGTTGAACTTATCCATGAGACGGCTGTGAAGTAGTGATCGCTGAAATAAAGGACTAAAGTTGTATAATTACAAAGCTTGAGAACAAAAACGTGTTTACTATAGGGGTAGAAACAAATTAAACGTAATGAGAAAAGAATTTTGATATGTGAACTGTAACACTGTAACGCGAAAAATTCGCCGAGCCGTCGTAAATTTAATTTGGCTAACCTGTCGACTGAGAGAAGTCACAGCGCTGTCGGTACGGAGTTAAAAGTTTCAGTCCTCCATTTGCCGTCAAGGTGTAAACACACATTTTTCAACTTAAAATTTTTGCATGTGCTCTGGGAGCCATACGCATTTTACTAAAAAACCCGAAAATTCCGACGTAGGGGAAGAAAAATACAGCTGGAACCAACAATTGGCAGCTCCGACCCGATAGATTTCTGGACCCAAAACGGTCGATGACTGTGGGTTCCATGAAAATTTAGTGGAATTGTATATTGGTGGTAAATTTTCCGTAGACGGCGTTAGCTGGAAGGATTCATTAAAAAGGGGGGTTTTTGTATATGGACATTAAAACAAAAAAAATCACCGATTGGAATTTAATGGGTCAGTGAGACCAGTTCCAGGCGGTCTGGATTAATCTGGAGAAGTTTCAGTTCCTGTTCTGGTGCCGGAAAAGGATAAGTTGACAGTTTTCCTTTTCTTATTTCTTCAAACTCAGTAGTAACTTCACATCTATGCTTCACATAGATGTGAAGCATAGGTTTATTAGGTTTTATTTCTTTTTTTTTTCTTGCGGCGATTACTATAATCTCGTTTATACTTGAATTTTGTATTTGAAATTTTTTTGAAATCTTGCTCATAGATTAAGATACGCTGGAACACTTGGTACGTACCTAGTATTGCGATATTTAGTGATTTTTTACCTATTTCTAATGGTTTTATGTATATAATTTACGCCGTATTTTGAGTTGTATTTTCTCCAGCAACGCTAAACTCGTTGTAATTTAAATTTCTGGCTTATGCAATTATTTATATTCATATTGATACTGGTATAAATTGCGGAAGTGTGAACCCTTGTAACTATACATTGGTGATTTTGATATATATATATATATATATATATATATATATATATATATATTATCGTTGTATTTTTGGAATATTGTACATGAACAATTTGGTCGATTCTCTAGAATTTTTGAATTGAGACATCGGTGTAGTTTGGGGCCCTCAGCTCTACTGCACCCTGAGATTACAGCCTTCAGCTGAGCTCAGACGTTACTTGTAATATTTCTTTTGGGTAGTGATATTGTATTAAATATTTTAAAAGAGACCTTTGGTCCACCAAGATCAATTAAAATTTCAATCAGGGTGTATGTGCTGACTTTTATTTACTTATTTACCTATCAGTTCAACCTTTGGAGTGTGTAGTGAGTGTTGTTAACTCACTGAGGAGTTGTGGGCTAACTTAGGAAGTCTTGGGTGCTTGCCAAAACTTCTCTGGCGCCCTTTTTGTATACTCAATAATTTTTTGAAGAATCCACCCCTTCTTCGACTCGAAGCTAGTCGACTGGCGAGCACGGGTTGTACCACGTGAGACAACCCGCATACCTATAACGAGCACTGTGAGGGTTTGTAGGTTTTTCTCGTTATAACACGTTTTATTGTAATTTACTATGTCGACCTGTACTCTGTGGAAGCTACTAATGATATTTTTTTAATGAAACTAATTCTTTCTAAATAATGCCACAATTTAATGAAAACATGAGAAAAATTCTGAGAAATTCTCAATTACGATGATATTTCGTAATACTGAAACAATTGTTAAGATTTTTTTTCATTATATGGTGGAATTTTTTAGAAACAGATAGTTTCATTTAGAAAGTAACTTTTCACTGTTTTTTAGTAACAATAATGGTATGAAATAATTATCGAAGAGAACTTAAACAAACAATATACATATTTCATTCGTGTCTGGGCAGTCTTACAGTGTAGATCTACATAAACCAGTTCTGCGCGTATAGATTGTGTTTTCGAATAGTGAAATTGTAAGCTATAATGAACAATAATTTGGACGTTGATCCACCTGTTAGAGGAAAAATATTGGTTATGAAACTATTGTTATGGATGATATATAAGCCGATATTGAAATTGAAAATAATAATGATAATAAAAATACAGATAAGGTAACAAAAACCACCCAAGAGCAAATAAAATTTGAAAAAAACCAATGAAACCGGAAATAAAGTAAGTCAGAATTCAATTATTAGACCTAAAAATTATTACAGTTATTCGGATTCTGGCCCATATTGTGTTTCTGTAGAAAATAAAAACGGTAATATGTGAAAATTACATCGCATTGGTACAGCAAGCTAGTCCCAGGAATCGTCTAATTTCATATACGTTTTTATGTGGTGCATAATTCGAAACAGCTTCTATTTTATGGCTTCCTAGTCTTATACCTTCACTAGAAATCTCGTAACCCAAATACTCTATTTTGTCTTGAAGAAGATAACATTTGCATGACCTCATAGAGAGTCCTGCTGTTCGAAATACTCCTAAAATGCATTTTAATCTCTCCAAAACCTCTTTGGTACAAGGTGCTGGTATTAGTACATCATCTAAATAGGCCATCGCTACTTCAAACGTAGTGGTCCCAAAACTTGATTTATGGACCTTTGCAACACTGCAGGTGCATTAACAAGACCCAAAGGCATTCTCAGAAACTCATAATGTCCATCTGGCGTCACAAAAGGCGTCTTAGATATTGATTCGTCCATCCATTGGAATCTGGTGATATTCCGAAGCCACATCTAAGGTAGTAAAGTATTTACTGCGTTTCAAAGAATCCAAGAGGTCGTAAATTCTTGGAAGAGGGTACTTGTCTTTCAGTGTTTTTCGATTTAAGGCCCTATAATCGATGCGCATGCGCTGGTCTCCATGTTTCTTTTTAACAAGCAGAATGGGATTTGAGTACGGGGAAGTCGAATCACGAATAATTTCATTATCTTTTAGTTCTTCCCGTTAACTAAAGGCCATTCTGTAAGGTCGATAAATAATAGGCAAATCATCTGTTAGGTCAATTCTCGTTTTCGTAACATTAGTTTTGCCAACCTCTGTAAGCTCTGTAGCAAAACAGTCGCGATACTAGTTTAAAAGATTTAAAAGACTAATAGAATCAGTTTTCGATAAATCAGGTTCAATTGGGATACTTTAAAGGTACCTATAACGTTTTGCCGAATTTTTCATAATAATATTTACTTACTGTAATTATGCTATTTTATGTAAAATGACGTTCGCACACTTTTGAGTATTTTGTAGGCTGTAAATTGTCGCGCTGAATTTCTCGCAACCACGTGTTCAGCATAAATTCATCTTTGGGAAAACTAAACACATGCACTTGATTTTCGGCTAAGTGATTTCCATTAAAACCCGATACGTAATATTCATTAGGCATTTTTGCTTCCTTAAATTTACTCGCAGAGACCTATTTTCAGCGTTAAATTAAAATTACAAATAATGAAGATAGAGCTTTCGGATGGTAGGACTTCTCTATTGGAAATTTCCTCCCCTTTAAGAATCTCTCGCTTATTTATAGTTTTTGAAATATTCGTAAAAAGTAAATACCTTTTTTCATCTTTATCTGCAATTTTTCATATTCTAAAAAAAAGATTCAATACATTTTTTAGACATCATTCCTATACATATAAGATAACGCACGTATTTTTACGAGCGTCATCTCTATTTTTCAACTTGTTATTTAGACTAGTACGCCTGAACATATATAATGTATGACTTACTCTTTGTAATACTTGTAAAATTTCACGAATAGTTCAACTTTATATTTGTATCCTCTTATATATTTAGACCTATTTTTCTTGAACGTGAAAAAACTTAAATGATACTGATTTATGAATGAAGAGTATGTTTGCAATCAATCATTAAATAAACCATTCAAACTAATTAATTCCACACCAATCCTATTTCGAGCAATTAACACAAAATTCTAAACGTAATTATAAAAGCGTCTCTTCTGTGAAATTCAAATAAGATTTAGAACAAAAATAAGATCAAATGAAAAAATAAATAAAAGTTGAAGATGGTGAGCAATTATTAGAGATTCATTTGTTATTTTCGTCGACCGTTAGGTGGTACTGGGAAAAAGAAAATATCTGCCATATTATTTTCACAACATTCTCTTCCAAAATAGTTTTTGTATGGAATAGTGGATCACTGACAAATATTTCGGGTACAAAGTTATAATTAAAGTGACATCATATTCATTTTATATTATTTGAGTCATACTTTAACAGCCCATTTTGTTTGTCAAACAAAAAATTTGAGTTTGTTCAAAAAACATTATTAATAGTAAAATTTGGTTCAAATACCTATGTGCGATAACACTTGGCGGTAAAACGGGTTTCATCTTGATATTAGACGTATCAGCAAGATCGGCAACTGTTAAAACAACTTGTGGATTTCTAGTACCAGGTTTGGGATACCTCAATGATCTAATGTCTGGATAGAGTCGTCCGTCTTTAATGGAACCATACCAAGGAAATCTGAGTTCTTCGACCAAACTGTCGTTGAACGAGGCAAATACCATCAACATACCGTCTCTGGACATCCATATTGCTGAATTCGTACCAAGAATTTCCTCTGAAAAATAAAATCTTACAGTGATTCCTGAAATTCGAATGAAACTTTTGTTTGTGCTTTCAGAGCCAGAGACTGTCAGACATACGTCAAATATAAAGACTAGAAATATATTTGTTGTTGTACATAATAGCCTTGTTTATATATAAACAAGGATAATAGACAGCCTAAGTCTTGACGCCACAGAGACGAGCGGAATTTATACCGACTCCAAATAATTTCGTTGATAACGGTAAATCCCCATAATCAATTTTTCATTTAGTGTTTTCGTGGTTTATGTGATAAAATAAGACTTTTCAGTTGAATATATTGGTGAAGGAATGTACTATTTAGGAATTTTTTATTAGTATTTCCCCAGGTGAGTTAATTTAACATATGAATTCTACCTTAAAACTTGTTGAGGTTGTGTCTATCCTATTTTTGTTGTTAATCTCTGTCATCCACTAATAGTCATGAATTTTCGAGTATAAATAAATTAATTTTTAGGCTTTTAAGATCTAGGACTGCTTCAGAATGGGTATTTGCTTTGTTCCAGACTGTAAAGATTACAGTTCAAAGCATCCATGTAGGTAAGTTTTTTTGGTTCCCAAAAAACAAGACCGAGAGGAATAGATGGATTTCTCTCATAATGTAAAAGAATGATAACATCCACTTTTCAAATATTCATGTTTTAAATTTATTTATTTACAGAAGAAAAGATAGAGATCCAAGTGAATTTGCAAAAGTGTGCGATTGTCACTTTTTAAATAAAGAAAAAAGAATGAGCCAACTTTATTTGATTTCAATATTAAGAAGAAGTCTAATATAAAATCACCAGAAAAAAGGTTTACATTTTGTTGTAGAAAATCCATTAGTCTAATCAACCACTTTTTTTAGGAAGCGAACTGTGAAAAACCTTGTGATCGAGCTGCTACCAGTACCTTCAACCGAACCACTACCAGATTCTTCAAGTGAGCCACTACCAGGACCTTCAGCTGAGCCACTACCAATACCTTCAACTGACCCACCACCAGGATCTTAACAGAGCCACTACCGGGACCTTCAACCAAACTACTGCCAGGGTCTTCAAAACGGATCATGAAGTGACTCAAATTAAACTTAATGCTTCACTCCTGAGTCCGTCATCTGCATTTCAAGATGCTGAGAACTACTTTTTGAGGCAGCTGGTGGTTGAATTAACCGAAAAGCTGGAAAAGTTATCAACAAGGTTCAGCTATGAAATTGTGAAGAACAAAGATGCTCATGTACTAATGTATACTGGTATTCCAACCAATGAGCTGTTCATGGTTCTTTTTGAACTAATGGACAGCATTAAATTACAATATTATGCCGAATTCAATGTTCAGATCGTTCCTAAAAGTGATGAACTGTTTATAACCTTAATGAAGCTGAGGCTTAATCTTCCACATGAAGATTTGAGTTTTAGATTTAGTTGTAGTACAGGTACAGTGACCAATGTTATAATGACGTGAATGTATGCTCTACATGAAGTCATTTTCAAGAATTTGATGAAAACTATACCAGCAAGACAACGGAATCAGGCCTGCGTCCCTATTGCTTTTACGAATTGTGGGATAATTTTGGAATGCACCGAAATTTATTCAGCAGTTCCAGCAAGCATGGAAAATCAGAGATTGACCTACAGTTCATACAAACGCCGAAACACATGGAAAATGTTGGTAGGTGTTGCATCAAACGGTGGTAATCACCTTTGCTAGCAAGGCTTATCCAAGGTCTACATCTGATAAAAAAATGGTTGAGGAGAGTAAGGTTCTAGATCAGATGGTGGCTGGAGATTTGATATTAGCAGATAAAGGCCTCTTGATTAAGGACCTTCTCCATGCAGGAGTATCATTAAATATACCCCCATTTTTAACAACACCACAGTTTACAGAACCCCAAGTATATGAAACTCAGCAAATTGCAAAGGCTAGAATTCATGTAGAACGGGCCATCAGGAGAATAAAGTGATAATATTTTGCAGAAAGTTCCATCATATTATATATCACAAATTTCAATCATTTTTCAACTGTGTGCAGCCTTCACAAACTTGCAATATCCCCCAATTAAAGAAGTTGAGGAGTATTGTTGAAGGACGAATAATATAATAATAATAATAGCTTTATTGCTTATAGAAAGCACTGCTTACAGCGAGGTTAAGGTGTGATAATATACAAAAAAAAATTTAAGTTTACAAGACAGTTTGTAATAAAAAAAATGAATAAAATAAATACATTATTCATCTAGTATAAATGACCTCAATCTGAGTATATTCCAAAGGTAGCAGCATATAGTTTTTCTCTCAGATAGGTTTATATTTTGTAGAGCATTTACTAATGTTTCCAAATTTTGCAGACAGGATATGTTTTGTTTCATGACTATATATCGGACACTCAAACAAAATATGAAAAATAGTTTCCTTCTCGTCAATGTTACAAACAGGTTATGACGTTTAATGTGAGCCAAAGAACGACATATTATAATTTTGAGTTTAAAATATTTTTATTGCAGCAATATATTTCCTTATTCGATTTTATTTTGTAAAAAGTTTAGAAATTCTTATTTAAAAAATATGTATTTAGATTTGACTTAATTTATAAATGACTTGATCTAATACAATTCTTGTTAAAAGTAATAATAATACTGTTTTTCTAATTTAATATAAGCCTGATAATGCAACCACAATTTTCATAAAGTAAATAAATACAATTTGATTTCTTGTCAGTAGAATACAGTCTTTACAATCATCAAATAAAGTATTAAGCCACAAGCAGTGTTTTAGTTTGTTTTACAAGTTTTGTGTAACATCTACAGAGAAAAAATCACTCACACTATACTACATTCAATACAGCAATTTAAAATATCTAAAGTTTGTTTCAAAAATCTTTATTGACAAAATGGCATTGTACATTTATATTAAAAAACATAATTTCCTGATATCCTCAACAAACAAAAATTTGTATAGAGTGACTTTTCAATCTGAAATAGATAGTAAATATTTTTCCAGCTGTATACTCTATCTGCTAACACTGTAGAATAACCTAAAATCACATTTAAAAACATGTCAAAAATGTTTATTAAATTGTCTAACAACTTTGGTGAGTATTGTTCCATATAGAAATTTTCCAAGAGTGAAATGTTTTCTTTCGATGAATCGTCAAACTCTACAATTGTCACAACTGTTTCTTTAAAGGTATAAACACATAAGTAACATTTTTCCTTTTTTAAAATATGTGAAGCTCCTTGAATTTGGTGATAATAATTTTGACTTGTATTTAAGATCAAGTTACCCTCACCGTCATAAAAAACTATATATTTATTAAAATTCTTCAATTTTTCGGACAACTCATCATATCTGAAAGAATATGGGCATTTTACTTCTACAATAGCTTCTTCTTCATCAATGATTCCATCAGGACTAGCACCAAGAAGTCCTGAATTTTTAAGCCATAGTTCAGTTGGCCGAACATTTATATTATAAATCTGCTTCAAATGATCTAGAGCATCTTTTTCATGAGTTCTACCCCACTGGATTGCTTTGATACCATCCAAATTGTATTCATCTGGAAAAATAATGAACTAATTATAATAAAAAATGTATGTCAAATTACACTAAATCAAGGAAATGCTACATAAAATACCATTTTTGAAAAGACTACTTTTTGAAGAATTTATCTTAGAGGATCAATAAGCAAATTATTGATAACATCCATGACTAAACTATGTAATAGATTTATGATTTATTACTCACCTAAGAGTGTGTTGAACAAACTCACTGGGAATCTGTTTCTCCTGCATGCTGCAATAATAGCATCATAGTTGCTAGCAGTTAATCTAAATTTTCTCGCAAGGAACCATTTTTCATTTGACACCTGGCCAGTAGTGGTGACAGTGATTTCTTTTATTAGCTGCTCATCAACAGTACATTTTTCTTTGAACACAGTCAGTTTTTCTGTGGCCTCCAAAAAGTCCTTGGAAGAAATAATTTCTTCAATTACCGGAAATCCAATTTCCAGCAAATTTATTGACTCCTCATTCAATAGCCAGGTAAAACCAATAGTATTTCCAAAGCTGCGTAGCCTTCACTTCAATCTGTTGATTGATGCTTCTGGTACCCCACCTTCAAGAGGTGTATAGGGCTTTAGTGGGTAAAGCTCTTCTGCAGATTCCACGGGCCCAACCTTCGGTTTAGATACTGCCTTCCATGCACATACTTTATCTGTTACAGATATATTGTAACGCCCAAAAAGTGCCAACGTCGCAATGTGATGTCATTTTATACCCCTTATACTACTCTCGTAGAATAATTATTTTTACATCTCTCCTTTAAAAAATTCAATCTGTCATCAATGTTTATTTTTCTTAGCAACCAGCCATAATTTCTTTTTCCTACTAGATTAATATTTTATTTCGTTTAGAGATTAAGTAAGGACTTTGCGCACTTTCAAATTTTCTTATGTAATAATTTTTTTACAAATTAAAATTAATATTTCTATTATTAATTATTGTATTGATAATAATTATACCAGTAAAATTTATTTTCTCTCAACCACCTTTATTCAAGTAGAGTTTTCATTGAATTTATTCTTTCAAATCTATCAATTTTTATTTTGGTATATATATATATTTATATATATATATATATATATATATATATATATATATATATTATAATATATTTAAATATTATATACTTAATATTCTTTAATTGTAATTGCCCTACGATGTGGAGACAACTTATAATATGTTGTCGCAGCGACAATTATTGTACATGCAACTTAAGTACGTACTCTATTTCAATTTTGACAGTAGTTATCAAAACATATGCCCGGCGCCAATAAATATCAATCTAAAGATGAATTTATATACAATAGATCTATTACTTCTATCAAAGTGGATATCAAAGTTGTTCAAAATTAATTCTTCAAATTTATTTGTTTTTCAACGTATTTCCAAATGAAATGTTTCACTATTATCAAACTCTCGAATAACTGTCAATTCAATATAATAAAAGGCCCTTTAATTATTTTATGACATTTACCATTTTACTGTTACTAAAAAAAATCAACCAAATGTCACTGATTAAAATGAAAATTCTATGAATGTAAAATGATAGGTTCAACGAGATTGGATACTGAATAAATACTAGGTAGTTAGAATCAAAATTATATATCATACTATCGTATACGCAAATTCAACAAAATTATTATTCCCAAAAATACCATAAAAGAACAACAGTCGTAATCTCTACAAAACCTTAAAATTAGAATAAAAATATGCTAGAATTTAACCTAATTAATTATTATTATCAAACGTTCAACTTGTAATTTACACTTGACGTGCATCAATGTCAAATAACGAAATTTCCTTATGTTTTACTTATTCTTTAAATTTCAAATAGAGGATCTGTATTAATATATATATATATATATATATATATATATAGATATAGATATAGATAAATATATATAATGGTTTAAGAAAAGCTACAATATATATATATATATATATATATATATATATATATATATATATAGATATAGATATAGATAAATATATATAATGGTTTAAGAAAAGCTACAAATATATATATATATATATATATATATATATATATATATATATATATATAGTTTAAATTTCAAAAAGAATTCTGACTAAAGAGCAAAGATCGCAAGATCGCTCAAATTCGCAAAACATCTTCGGTCAAACCACAAATCCGCGAGGCCGTCGAGATCTGATCGTTTGATGTGAGGAAATTCTCAGTGTATCCAATGCTTTATGCAAAGAAAGAAATCTCAGCTTTTGCTTTAGGAAAGATTCTGCTTTTGTCAAATTCGACTTTTGCTTTGAATCAAGCCTGGCTTTTGCTTCAAGAAAACTATTAATTTTGGACCAATTTTGTCCTACTGATGAGACCAATAAGGTCGAAAGCACGTCGAAACTCCCATCCATAGAAGAAATTGTTCTCGTACTTACGAGTGCATTTTCAATTTCAAATATATCATCCCAGTTCATATATAATATAAAGAAGATGTAGGAATATCTCGTGATTTGTAAACAACAACAACAAAGAGATACATGGGTTATTCACGCAAAAAGAAAAAGGGCTACTGAAACAGAGTGGTAACCACGGACATGCATGTTTCTGTCTCACTTGCCTTCTTCAGCTCATTGAAATGCACTGTATAATGCGCGTGTAAAATATGGAAAAATGAATATATTTTTGTCACTCGACCATCCAAGCTTGGCCCTCGAATTTTCAGATGCGCTGTGATAAACTCCGCACATCAACACAGAGAGTTTATTTGATGTTACTACTGCTAAAAATTCCAGAAACGTTGTAGTTTTTTTATGATCAGTTTTGTCTTGATTAGATTTTACTATAAAATTTCAAGATGGGATTTAATAGTAAAATTCAGTTTCAAGTGGGCAAAACCGTGAGGTAGTCAGTGATTTAATAAAATTTATGAAGGCGGTAGCAGTGAAATTAAACCGTTTATATCATTTAATGAAGTAATTCTTTGAATATATTTACCACAATGTAGCTGACTTCCGTTTTAGTATGCTAAATTATAGCAAGTGTTACTTACCTCGTCCTTATTTGTGCACTTTTGGAACGTTCATGAAAAGTTTTGGTGCCGTCACGATTGACATACTTTTGCGCATAGGCACTGCCCAGCATTTTTACGATTTTTATGAAACTTATTGGTAAGAACTCGATCAAAGTCAGTTAACTTCGACAGAACGCGATATTTGTTTATCGGTCTGTGACGTATTTCATATACTAGTGACAGTTTGGAGCATTTTAACAGGAATTTTTAAAACTATTCCATTTAGATATTTTTTTGACATTTGTCCTAGTTTTTCATAAAATTATTAGTTTCATATTTATATACTGTCTGTCCATAAAATAATAAAAAGTTACAAATTATTACGATATTTACCTTCGTATAGCCAATCCGGAACACCATGACTGACTACCCCGGGTACAGCGGTATGCGTTACTCTGTAACCCATGTGTGAAGTTGGCGTTTTCCTGTAAAATATGTTGTAGTCTTGGACCATGACCAAAGCATGTCCTTTCGGCGCCCATTGTGCCAGTAACAAAAAAGGGTGGTCGTCATCTTGTGGTATTGGCCGGAGAGTGAAATCATTTCTGAAATAGAAAGAAAATGTTATGATGATCTGCTTGTGTACAGACAAACTTGATAATAATCGATGGAAGGATCAAAAACACAGGTTAAAATAGATAAGTAACTTATTCTACATGAACAAAGAGGTTTAGCAGGTAAAGAGGCACGATCTTCCACCAGTCGACCCAGATTTGTGCCCAAGCTGATAATATCGTTTCGACAGTGTTAGGATTTAACAAAATCCAAACTGTGTTAATTTCAAATCAATAAGTTAGAATTCTATTTTTATATTTACTTCTCTACATAACACAGAGTGTGTGTGTGTTGTCACGTTTGAGTTTGACATTGAATAATCAATTTTGAAAAAGAGAATTTCTTCGCGAGAAAGTTTATAGAGAAACTAATAAAAAATCGAATGCATCAGAAGAACTGAGTCGGACCTGATGTTCTAATAGAGTAATGGCGGCCCCACATTGTAAAGTATAGTTAATAAACTCTTATTCTACAACTGTATATTTGATTACTACGCATGGAACTACGCCATAGCGTAGTACACAATCGAGGAAATATATCAGCCTTCAATAGGAAATTGAGGCAGTTATAACCTCCTGTTCATGGTCCTTCGAGAGAGTATATGGTTCCAGAATTGTCTTTGTTCATCGCTCGTGGATAGAGTAGCGAGTTGACTGAACAAATACTTCAAGCCTCATAGGAATGGTTTTGATGCTGTTCATCCCAGTTTCGAGTGTTGCGGTTCATAATGACTTTCCTATGTGTGGCCCCCCAGAAATATATGTGACGTGTGACGTTACAACGAACAATATCGTCCTGGTAACATGTAAGTTTTTGAAAGTTTTACTTTATATTCAGAGAAACATTTTGGTACACTTTTAAGCGCATATCTTCACGGAAACGGGTTTATATTTGTTGTAATATAATATAGATTGAGATTATTACTATAGTGAGTGCTTCATCAAAATATTATTGATACTTTTTCAATTTATTATTTGAGAGTTAAAATAGCCCAAAATCATACAAATATGGATAATTTAGTGACACAAAGAACAGTGTGTAAAGCATCAATAACTCGAATTGCAACGTGGTTAGATAAGAACATTAGTGAAACGGACAAATATGCATTTAAATTTAGATTAGACTCACTGGAAAGTCATTTTCACAGATATTGTGAAATACAGGGGGCCATTGAATTAGCGTCTAATGACATTGAGCGTGAAATGGCAGAAAGAGAATTGGTAGAAGACAAATACTTTGCATTGCGTTGTAGATTACAAAACCACGTTGATAATTTGAGCATTGCAAATCACGGTGCTAGCTCTAATAGCGGCATACAGAATAGCACAAATATACGTTTACCTAATATTGATATTCCCATATTTCAAGGGGATTACATGCAGTATGGTACATTTATAGACCTTTTTTATGCTCTTATAGTTAACAACTCGCGATTAACTTCTAAGACAGAAAAATTCTTTTATTTGAAATCGTACCTTAGAAATGAACCTTTGGCATTGATATCCCAATTACCAGTTACTGAACATAATTTTGATGTCGCACTCAGATTACTAGATTGTAGGTACAACAATACACGGCAGATTGTTGCTGCGCATTTCCATAAACTTCTTAATTGTAACTTAGTTAAAAAATGTACGGCACAGCAGCTTCGACAATTTACTTCTGATGCTAAGTCAATAATAAACTCTCTTTTAAACTTAAATATTGATAAAGCAGGATTGTTTGATGCTTTAGTAACTCATTTGCTGAAAAATAAACTTGATTTTCAAACAAAGAAAGCTTTAGAAGAAAATGAAAATAATCAAAACCTCATTACTAGTGAAAAGTTTTTTGATTTCTTGGATAAAAGGTGTAACATTTTGGAAAACTTACAAGGTCAGGATCAGAAGTCTGATAATTTTCATCGTGGTCATTCTTCTACTGTGACCACACCACATAATCGGATTACATTACTGTCCAATCAAACACCATCATCAGACCAGCAGTTAACAAATGCATCGAGCACTAATCAAGTTACCCCTTCAGTACTCCTTGGTGGTACCCAATTCCCCCCTGCGACTCCACCGGGGTGTGGTTATTGCAGACACACCGGACACAGAATTTATTCTTGCCCTAAATTTTCATCAATTTCAGTACCAGATCGTTATAAATTTGTTAAATCAAATCGTATGTGCTTTGGTTGTTTAGGCTCAAAACATTTACTGTCAAATTGCATATCAACCGGTTCGTGTTCCATTTGTAAAAAGAAGCACCATGTACTTCTTCATTTGCCGGCAGAAAGTCCGAAACGAAATGTTGCCATATCCTCGATAAATAGAACATCTTTAGGTAATGGCCAAACTAATTACCCCAACAGTAGACCTTACAACACACCTGACGATGCTGTACCTACTGATACGTTCAACGATGACTTTAGCACCCCTGTTACTTCAAGAAAAACACACACAGTTGAAAATGTACCTTCTCTTCCTCATTTGTCCATGTTGAACCTTAACATCAGTCATGTTCTATTGGCAACTGCCAATATACTTCTTTATCCCCGTGACGGGCCCCCTATCCAAGCTCGTGCGCTCCTGGATCCAGGTAGCCAGACTTCATTTATATGTTCTAGCCTCGTGAAACAATTAAATTGTGTAACTTATGACCAACCTTTATTGGTGTCAGGCATTTTCAATAATAGCCAGACCATCAATCGTATGACCGATATTATTTTTCATTCTGCCATTGACAAAAGTTCATGTTTTGAGATCAGTTGCGCTGTGGTCGACAAAATCACACAAGCCCTTCCTCAAGTTAGTGTTGATATCCCTTCATTAAATATACCCCCCCACCTTGTCTCCTCGTTAGCCGACCCAAATTTTGGGACACCTTCCCCGATAGATTTGTTACTGGGAGCTGAAATTTACTATTCATTATTGAAACCTGGAATTCATAAGTTAGGAAAAAATCTTCCTTCACTGATTGCCACCCATTTGGGGTGGTTGATCTCAGGGGTCGTTCCCCCTTCTTGTGTAAACAACAATTTCAAACCCTTAGTGCTTTCTACTTCATTTCATGTCATGTCTTGTGAGACGCCCCAGGAAGTATATATCTCTATTAGAAAAATTTTGGGCTCAAGAGGAGATTTCATCCGTTGAGAAGATGTCTGAAGCAGACGAGAAAGCAGAACATATTTTCACATCAACCCTTAAAACTCTTCCTGATGGTAAATTCCAGGTAGACTTGCCTTTGATTTATGAAACTGCATATAAAACGCTGGGTGATTCATTTGTAACAGCAAAGCACAGATTCATTTCCCTTGAGAAACGATTGTCGAAAAACCTTCACGTGAAAAATGAATATAGGAAGTTATTGTTTGAATATGTTAAATTGGGACATGGTAAATTCGTCCCCCTCACCCTGCAGACATCCGAACTCAATCACAAATACTTTGTGCCACATCTTTGTGTACTAAACGAAAGCAGCTCCAGTACAAAAGTAAGAATTGTCTTTGATTACTCGTCAAAATCGTCTTCGCAAGTTTCGCTGAATGATATCTCCTTAAAGGGCCCCAGAGTCCAACCGGAACTACTGGATATTTTAATTAGATTTAGGAACTTTAAATATGCATTGACTGCCGATATTGAGAAAATGTATCGGCAAATTCCATTAAACCCAAACTTCCATTTCCTGCAGAATGCACTTTGGAGAGACTCTCCTTCAGATACGTTTTCATGTTTACAAATGACGACAGTCTCATTTGGACAAACTAGTGCTCCTTACTTGGCTTGCCGCGTTTTAAAAGAGATTGCTTTAAAACATCCACATTTCCCCCAGGTTCAGGAAGCGTTACTGTCACAAACTTATGTGGATGACATTCTTACAGGCGCCAATTCGTTAGTTGAACTTGAAAAACTGTATTCTTTGCTTAAAAGCGTTCTTGCATCATCTGGTTTTAACCTGCATAAATTTTGCTCCAATTCTGTTGAAATGACGAAAACTCATTTTCCTGAATCACCCCCAGGGAAAGACTTAAACTTGGACGAAAACCCTAGTAAAATTTTGGGAATCTATTGGACTCCCAAACTTGATACTTTCAAAATCTCGACTCCTTTATCTCCTCTTGATAAATGTATTACTAAGAGAATTATACTGTCAGTCGTCTCCCAATGCTATGACCCTTTAGGGCTTATTAACCCTGTGATTGTCCAAGGGAAGCTGACAATGCAGCAACTCTGGATGCTTAAACTTAGTTGGGATGAACCTATTACGGATCCGTCTCTCATTAAACAATGGTGTAAATTTCTTGATAGCATACAGTCGCTTCATGAACTTCATATTCCCAGATACACTCTGTGAGATAAAACCCTTTGTCAAGTAGAGCTTCATGGCTTTTGTGACGCTAGCTCAGTGGCGTACGGAGGATGTATATACTTAAGAGCAACATATGCAGATTGCTCAGCATCTTCTCAACTCCTTATTTCTAAGTCTCGTGTAGCACCCTTAAACAAGCCCTTGACAGTGCCTAAACTAGAGTTGTGTGCTATGACATGTGCAGTAAAACTTCTGGAGGAGGTGGTCTGTGGATTACCTCAACCAACTACAGAATCGTCCAAAGTGGACAAGTCATCGGCCAGATCCTAAGATTGGTGACATGGTGCTTGTGAAAGAAGATGAAACCCCCCCATTAAAATGGCCCTTGGCACGCATCACGGACGTGATACCTGGCAAAGATGGCAGAATAAGGTCAGTTCAAGTAAAAACTACTTCTGGACAATATGTACGTCCCATCGTTAAAATTGTGCCATTACCCACAAACGATTCCATTTCTTCACAATAGCCTTAACACCATTTGTAAATATGTAAATAAAACCAAAACTTCCTTGTATATAACCCCTTGCATTGTTCTAAATAAGAGTTTCTTACACTTTACTTCAACTTCGTGGTCAGCCCTTATGATTTACTGTTCAGTAACCCTTTTTTAATGTATCCGTTCTACTAGTGAGTAAGAACGCCCTTATGATTTACTGTTCAGTAACCTTTTTTAACGTATCCGTTCTACTAGTGAGTAAGAACGCCCTTATGATTTACTGTTCAGTAACCCTTTTTTAATGTATCCGTTCTACTAGTGAGTAAGAACGCCCTTATGATTTATTGTTCAGTAACCTTTCTTTAACTTACCCGTTCTACTAGTGAGTAAGAACGCCCTTACGGCTATATATGCTCTGCCCGATTTAATTAAGGGTAATCTTTGCTATATTTCGTGTAGCCCCCCAGTATGTTAGGATTTAACAAAATCCAAACTGTGTTAATTTCAAATCAATAAGTTAGAATTCTATTTTTATATTTACTTCTCTACATAACACAGAGTGTGTGTGTGTTGTCACGTTTGAGTTTGACATTGATTAATCAATTTTGAAAAAGAGAATTTCTTCGCGAGAAAGTTTATAGAGAAACTAATAAAAAATCGAATGCATCAGAAGAACTGAGTCGGACCTGATGTTCTAATAGAGTAATGGCGGCCCCACATTGTAAAGTATAGTTAATAAACTCTTATTCTACAACTGTATATTTGATTACTACGCATGGAACTACGCCATAGCGTAGTACACAATCGAGGAAATATATCAGCCTTCAATAGGAAATTGAGGCAGTTATAACCTCCTGTTCAGACAGCTTGAAGTAAAAGTAGGCTTGTGGAGATAATTAAAAACGAAAGTGGGAAGAGGTCAGACTCAAAACCATCGACAGCAGAACGCGTCAGAAGAATCATCCTCTAGCCTAGTAAACATAACAAAGGAGTAAAAACATTTGAGTACATTGGAAATCTCATTGATAGCGATGCTAACTGCTCAATATCCCTTAAAGAACTAATACAAGCTGGGTCTGTTATGCTAATCTAAGTCTACCTACTGAAGAGTACACTTCTTAACGTCACTTTCAAAAAGCAGATCTACAACGTTGTTCGATTACAGAGTATGGACCACTCCTGAATGCCTAAAAAAGTATTGTATGACGAGGAAAAGAGGAAGGCTTAAAATAAGATCGCTGGATAATATTAGGGATGATTTTCAAACAATGCAAATTACAGGATAGTGCTCCAAGTCAGAAAACTTAATGCAATGGAAGTCCATCCAGGGCTGCAGTATCATTTGAGGTGGAAAGCGAATTGTAAAATATCTATACCGCATTGGTGATCCAATTTTTAATTTTAAGAACATCAGATAAGGAGTACTGAGGAAGAGAAATCAAGTAAAAATAACAGAAAATTCTGGATAAAAGTGAAGAGACTGGGAAAAAGAAGAAGAAATAAAAGCAATGAGAAATAGAAATAGCCAGCTACAAATAGAAACGAAGGAAATATTAGAAACCTGGAAATAATACTATAAATATAAATTTAACGCGATAAAATCAACTCTCTAACACTACTTCGTGGAATCTACTCATATTACTGTTTTAAATTAAACTCACTGTTTCTAGATAATTACACAATACATTTAAAAAATGTTAAAAATTCTAAAGAATTTGACAATTGAACGATGAAATAAAACAATATAATTTGTTTAAATCTTCATTTGTTTGAACTAATGTTCAATTTAAGCTTGTTGACGCGTTTTACTAACACAGTAGCTTTGTCAAAACGAATGAAAGTATAATATGCAAATATGTCTTGATATATACAGTGCATAAATACAGAATTCTATTTACTAATGGTAACAAAGGTATTGAAAGAAATTACCTGGAAATTCATTCACTACAAAAATTCCTAAGCTATCTTCCAGGTAAAAACGTTTAATAAAGGATAGTGATTGATATCTATTTGGTAGGTAAGAAGATTACCTGAATAATTATTTCTGTTAATCTCAAGGGCCTCTAAGAAATGTAAACTAAAGGATTTACCGACTACATGGAGAATTTCAAAATTTGGGTCGAAAATGTGTTGGTTTTCTAATAAATGATTTGAATAGTTAGAATCTAATTTTTTGTTGTCATAGCTACGTTGGTGTTCCGAAATTCTAGTTTTAAAATTTCTACCGATATAAATTTTATCACAGTTGTCATTACCACATTTTAATTTATAAACTCCGGATTTGCTTGATTTAGAAGTTATAGATTTATTATTTTTAATGAATTTGGATAAATTGTAATCAGTTTTAAAGGAAATATTCATGTCTAAAGTTTCTAAAAATGATTTAATTTTTAAGGATGGTCTTCCAAAGTATGTTAAGCTTTCAAATTGTTTATTATTATTTTTATCTCAAGGGAATACTCGTTCTAAAGTCTGTTTTTTTAATCTTTTTATTTATGATATTGTCCATTAAATTTGGATCGTAATTATTATTAACTGCTATTTGTTATATGATATTTAATTCTAAGTTATAATTATTAATATTTAATGGGACTGTTAAGAGTCTGTGTATCATACTAAAAGCTGCTAGTTTATGATTGAATGGGTGGACCGCACTATTATGAATTGTTATATCTGTATGTGATGGTTTATGAAATATAAAAAAATCATGTTTATTACTTATATTTGAAATTGAGCACCGATATGTGGACGACCTTCTAGCTAGCTTCATCGGTACAAAATACAATTAGAACGCTTCAATTCACAATAATATCAAATTTATCGTAGAGCTTGAACAAAATAAGTCTATAAACTTTCTAGACCTTACAATTTCATATATAAATAATAAACATGATTTTTCTATAAACCATCACATACAGATATTACAATTCATAATAGTTCGGTCCCCCCATTCAGTCATAAACTAGCAGCTTTCAATAGTATGATAAACAGACTCTTAACAGTCCCATTAAATATTAATAATTATAACAGAGAATTAAATATCATAAAACAAATACCAGTTAATGATAATTACGATCCAAATTTAATGGACAATATCATAAATGAAAAGATAAAAAACAAGTATTCCCTCCAGATAAAAATAATAATAAACAATTTAAAAGCTTAACATACTTTGGAACAGCATCCTAAAAAATTCAATCATTTTTAGAAACTTTAGACATGAATATTTTCTTTGAAACTGATTACAATTTATCCAAATTCATTAAAAATAATAAATCTAAATTTTCAAAATTGAACAAATCAGGAGTTTATAAATTAAAATGTGGTAATGACAACTGTGATAAAATTTATATCGGTAGACCTTTTAGAAATTTTAAAACTAGAATTTCGGAACACAAACGTAGCTGTGACAACAAAAAATTAGATTCTAACTATTCAAATCATTTATTAGAAAACCAACACATTTTCGACCCAAAATTAAAAATTCTCCATTTAGTCGGTAAATTCTTTAGTTTAAATTTATTAGAGGCCTTCGAGATTAACAGAAATAAATATTCAGGTAATCTCTTTAACGACCAAATAGATATCAATCACTGTCCTTCATTAAACCATTTTACCTAGAAGATAGCTTAGGAATGTTTGTAGTGAACGAATTTCTAGGTAATTCCTTCCAATACCTTTGTTAACATTAGTAAATAGAATTCTGTATTTATGCACTGTATGTATTAAGACATTTTTTATATTATACTTTCATTTCTTTTCACAAAGATACTGTGAAACGCGTCAACAAGTTTAAATTGAACATTAGTTCAAATAAATGAACATTTGAATAAATTATATTGTTTTATTTAATCGTTCAGTATGGATCTTCATCAAGTAAAAGCCTCATCTATTTATTTTGACAATTGTTTCGATATTAAATATGATCGTCAGAATGACAGAAGTTACATTTCATTTGATGCCTACCTGATGTTTAATCATTATTTTTGGCTAGCCCAAGAAGTGACCTACCTTGTGATTGACTTAATATATTTTAATAGAAAAAACAGAAGATATGATATTACAAATATTAAAGCTTAGATATTATTGAACCTATGGGGATATTCTGGATATATTTTTCTCAATTATAATCAGTATAACTGTGCAATGATATAGAAAACCAGGAAAACTATATATGCTGCTCTTTACAATTATCACTTAAGAAGACAGTTTAAAAGTGGAGAACTCCCTAGATTTAACTGTTCATTGACGACTTCATATTGTGGATTTCTGAAGAGTCTTCTCATTTCCAATTCTTCAAGGATATCCAGTTCTTGTTTCTTATCACGAATATGTAGTACTTCTAGTTCTGTGATAGATGTCAATGAATGATTGGTGTCAAGTAGATGTCTGGCGTAGTGAAATTCATCTGGTTGTTCTAATCTGTATGCCCGTAAGTATTCACTGTATCGGATTCCAATATTTCTAAACGTTTGACCCAAATAAACAGCATTACATTCTGGACAATTAGGTTTATATGTACCAGACTTCTTTAATGGTGATATTTTGGTTTTTACATTTAACAATTTTGTATTCACGTTACTTTCTGTTTTGGAAGAAATTGTTGTATCTGTTGCTAAAGATATTTCCTTTCAATTATTATTAGAAATATTTCCTGCGTGTATTTATTTAGTTTGCTTAGGAAATATTTGTTGTAATGCCACTTTTTCCTCTTTTTTATTAATTAGTTTATTTATCATATGTAATGGATAACCGTTGGATGTTGTTGTTTGTTTAATTGTGTTGTAATGACACTGTCGTCTAAAATATAAGTTAACCCCCTCGTTAAATAATTAAAAACAAAGCGGTACATATCACTACCCAAACCAAACTATTAGAGGAAAGCACTTTCGCCAACAGTTCGACCGATACTACCAACACAGAAATACTTCAATACACCTGCAAGCTCGACCCTGACGTCTAGAAACGATAAGAAGCTTCAACGGTGAATCACCGAGTTAATACACTATATCCTGGAGCGTGTTGAGCATAGGATTGTGATTAACACCCGGCTTGTCGTCGATCCCTTGGTGTGTGTTGAACCCAAGGGTAGACACTAGCAAACTCCGTATTTCGGCCGAAGCTCTAGAGCGCGTTGAGCCTAGAACGAAAGCCAACCGTCATAGCTGAAATCCCAGAGCGTGTTGAGCCCGAGACAGAAGCGAGTTCCTACCCCACCGAGGTCACGCTGTGTATTGAACGCGAGATCCGGTTCCGAATACACCCCGTTTATTTTAGATAACTTGAACGAGGGGGTTAAACGAATGTCATAGTTCGACAAAATTGAGTAAGGTTATTTAACAATATTAATTCATCGATAAATCCTTGCCATAAAGTCAGAAGACGAAGAACGACCGATCTAGAATATTTGCTACGAGAAGCCATATAATAAGAGGAGATCCGTAGGCAACCCGACCAGACACCACCCTGGAGAAGCCCCCAAAATAAAGGACTAACAATTGTGTATATAATAACTGTATATAGAATTAATTTTAAGTTGTAAATATTTCATTGAACTTTTAGTTTAACAGATAGTATACGTGTGTAAATAAACACATCTAACCATTGAGCCCTCTTTTATGTTCTACCCCTGACTACCCGCGGTATCTACGAATTGACGCCCGAGCAGGAGATTTGCAAATCGACCCTCGAGCAACGATTACAGTATTAATTTCTCTATCAAAATTACTTTTGTCACAGGAACTGAAAATGCTCTATGATCATTGAATTGTATGCTGCTAATTTATGTGACATGGGATGCTTGGAACTATATGGAATAGTCACATCAGTGTGCATTAGTTTTCTGTAAATTGAATAATCATGCAAAATATTAACTCTTTGAATTTTTAAATCAAGAAAATTGATTGAGTTATTTTCTTCAACTTCTAATGTAAATTTAATTTTTGGGTGCAAATTATCAATCTGGTTGAAAAATATATATATATATATATATATATATAAGTGTTGTTCACTGCCTATAAAACAAGCTAATATGAACACATACGGGCATACATATTAAAACAACCAGATAAATACCACTATGCAAAACATCTACTTGATACCAATCATTCACTGACACCTAAGACAGAACTAGAAGTACTGCATATTTGTGATAAAAAACAAGAACTGGATTTCCTTTGTAACATGTCGCTGAGACATGTTACTATTTTCATCAATTATTTTGGAGCGTTACTTATTCATCGGCTACTCCCACCTCTAATTCTAAATCCTTTTATTTCGAATATTAGGAACACATCGCTGATAGTTTTTACTGTCATTAAATGGCTATTTGAAACTACGATTCGAGGAATCGGCTTGTTCATTTCTTCGCTGAAAATTTACTCAGCATTCTCTGTTAAATATCATTTTGTGTGTGATTTTTAATTTTCTTAGCTGCTCTGCAGCCTTTAAGGAACGCTTTAGACTGTACTTTAAGGATCGTCTACAGACCTTACTGTACCGACCTCTACAGACCTGTACCGACCTCTACAATATCCACTCACCGGACCACATCATTCTACAGTCCAGACAACCACGCCTGAAGACCCCTCGAGTACTACTGCGAGCTGTACGTCCCGAGTTTTCCCGAGATAAGTCCTTCACTTCTTTTTGGTATATATAAAACATTAAGTTGGACATTTTTATTATATAACTGATATTTATTCGTATTTGTATTGAGAATATACGGTTTATCTAAATTTATTATTGTGTGTCAAATAAATCCATTTGTCCCGAAATTTTGTTTGGTGATTCACCTTATCCCAGTTGAGGTAATAAAAAATAGTCTAACTAAGTCCGAATTCACTACCTGAACAGAGTCCCAAGCCCGGGTACTTAGGTTGTGACAAATTTGGCGCCACTTGTTGTACTATTTTTTTACTGATATTGGGGTTCTGTGACATCGAGATATAAAATTTCGTTGTTATTAAAACATTCAATATACATTTTATCTAATACGAATACTGCGAAATTTGCTTTTTGGAATATCCTTTGCATATCTTTTTCAGGCAAATTTCCTTTTTTCATTCTGTTACTAGTTGATGTTTGATTTTTCGGTTCTTCTAGTTTTTTTCTTTGTCAAGGTTAATTGCTTGTTGGATTCTCAACACGTTTCATAGTAATTGACTTTGAATTTTGTTTTTCAAATAGATTGTTCTTTCAGACTTTCAATAATTTTGTTAAAACATGTAACATACAGGGTTATTCAAAAGTAATACTTTGAATAATATTTTTTTTCTTGGTTTACTTTTAAAATCAACTCATTTATTTTTCTTAAACCTGAACAGCCTACAAAGGAAAGTAGTCAAAACAACAGGAATGTGGTGACCAAATAAAAGAAGATGTAGTAGTGCTTACAAATTCAAGAAAAGAAACAAGAAATGGAAAAAAGATAAGAAAATAAGAAGAAGAAAGGAACATATTCAATGAAAGTCCAAGAATTGTTGCTTTCTAATTCAAGACTTCAATTCATTTTGAAAACTAACAAAAGTAAAAATATATATTTTGTACTTATGCCTATTATCAATAACAATAATTGCAAGTTAAACGCAATTATGCTCAAAAAAAATGTAAACAAAATGCAGTAAGCAATTATAATAAGAGCTCGTTCCTATTAACAAAAATGAATCAAAAATTAAACGATATCAGTTATTGGTACCGTACTGAGATTCAAAAATAACCAAAAGATTAAATTAGAGGGGTAGCCTCTACCAAAATATGAGACGCTAAACGCCAAAAAAAATCAGAGGAATAACCTCCACTTAGAATATGAAATGCTAAACGCTTTAGCAAATATTCAATAAAAAATTAGAGAGGTAGCCTCTAATAAAATATGAAATGTTCAAATATCAACGATATGACAAGAGAATAGCTATATTCTTCGTCTACAAAAAAATAATCACTAAATATGATATAGGGTAGTTAAGATCTCAGGTTCACTAACCTCAAAAGAAAAAACTAAAACAACCAAAAATATATAAGGAAGAAGTATTAGGTGAGCAAGACCAACTCAGAGTAATAAATGGATGAAAGCATCAATCATGCAGGAAAAACCTAGCGAGAGATGTTAATCGCGTCGTGGTTATTTATTCCCCACAATCAACTTCGCATCTTTACAACTACCGAAGTGTAGACATGATCGTCCAACAACTACATTCCTTGCAAATGGAACCAAAATCAAAAGAGAAAATAAAAAATGAAAAACGACGAAATTTTTGAGCAAGCTCGGGTAATTAACAAACCCAGCGTTATGTAGAAACGCCACAACTAAAATGGAAATTTCGAAAGAAAATTCCTTAGAGAAAAAATGACTGGATCTCTAGATTTATAACACCGTGATGCAATGCCCATGCGACACATCCTTCCAGTGCGATAACATGACAAGTCATCAAACCACCCTTTCGGGAAAACGGCGTCCCGTAGGTACGATACGTTATGGAATGATGGCACACCATGACACACCTCTGAAATTCAGTTTTCCACTTAAATTTGTCACAACCTAAGTACCCGGCCTTGGGACTCTGCTCAGGTAGTGAATTCGGCCTTAGTTACACTATTTTTTATTACCTCAACTGGGATAAGGTGAATCAACAAACAAAATTTCGAGACAAATGTATTTATTAGACACACAATAATAAATTTACATAAATCGTATATTATCAATACAAATACGAATAAATATCAGTTATATAATAAAAATGTCCAACTCAATGTTTTATATATACCAAAAATAAGTTAAGGACTTATCTTGGGAAAACTCGGGACCTACAGCTCGCAGTAGTACTCGAGGGGTCTTCAGCCGTAGTTGTCTGGACTGTAGAATGATGTGGTCCGGTGACTGGATCTTGTAGAGGTCAGTACAGGTCTGTAGAGGTCGGTACAGTAAGGTCTGTAGACGGTCCTTAAAGTACAGTCTAAAGCGGTCTTTAAAGGCTGCAGAGCAGTGAAGAAAATTAAAAATCACACACAAAATGATATTTAACAGAGAATGCTGAGTAACTTTTCAGCGAAGAAATAAAAAAGCCGATTCCTTGAATCGTAGTTTTAAATAGCCATTTAATGATAGTAACGAATTGGAAAGTAGAAGATACTTAAGAAACCCACAATATGAAGTCGTAAATGAATAGTTAAATCTAGGGAGTTCTCCAATTTTAAACTGTCTTTATAAGTGAAAATTGTAAAGATCAGCAGATATAGTTTTCCTGGTTTTCTATATCATTGCACAGTTATACTGATCTTAATTGGAAAAATGATATCCAGGATATCCCCATAGGGCTAATAATATCTAAGCTTCAATATGTGTAATATCACATCTTCTTCTGTTTTCTATTAACATATATTAAGTCAATCACAAGGTAGATCACTTCTTGGTCTAGCCAAAAATAACTACTAAACATCAGTAGGTAGGCATCAAATGAAATGTAACTTCTGTCATTCTGACGATGATATTCAGTTATCAAAACAATTGTCATTTTTTTAGAATTTTCAACATTTCTCACTATATTGTGGAATTAGCAAGAAACGTTGAGTTTCATTTAAAACACTAATATGAGTCGACTCCACGAAATAAGAGTCGAACAATTAATATTTTTATATATTTTATTATAATTAAATAGAATTACATTTATTGGTATGAAAAATTATTAGAAATAATATAAGGATAAAATGGATTTATAAAATAAAAGCCAGT
The DNA here is from genome assembly GCA_963921935.1 of Galeruca laticollis. Lineage (NCBI taxonomy): Eukaryota > Metazoa > Arthropoda > Insecta > Coleoptera > Chrysomelidae > Galeruca > Galeruca laticollis. Next base: position 219,278,834 of record OY998175.1, read on the forward strand.
GTTTTATAATAATAATTCTAAATATATTTTAGGAAATTCTTCTTCTTACAGTGCCATATCCGTGATCGGACGTAGGCGACCTCTCACTTCTACCTGTGTTGTGCTCTCCAGTAAGTAAGTACTCCATTAACTGAACCAAGAAAAAACATTGTCAACGCCCCTGCCTGGATATCCCCATAGGACTAATAGTATCTAAGCTTTAATATTTGTAATATCATATCTTCTTCTTTTTTCTTTTAACATATATTAAGTCAATCACAAGTCACAAGGTCTAGCCAAAAATAATTATTAAACATCAAGTAGGCATCAAATAAAATTTATCTTCATTCTGACGATGATATTCAGTATCGAAACAATTGTCAAATTTAATAGAATTTTCAACATTTTTTTAAATATATTGTGGAATTATCTAGAAACAGTAAGTTTCATTTATGACAGTACTTTCACGCGATAACTAATTCAAGAAAAAATATAAATAGGGAGGAAATACGACCATCCTCAGGAAATATTACGGAAATAGGTGGAAGAGAATATATAAAACATTAGAATAGGAAAAACAAGCAGAGACCAAGATATAAATTCAACCATATCAAACAACCGCCAGACATTTATATCAGGTTAGTCCCTTTATTTACTGGACTAGTAGTTAAAAATAAAAATACTCATAACAACAAGGCATTTCCTTTAAAACCATAAAACAGCTATAATAGTTGCGTTAATCGGGTACTTTAAAATATCAAAGGGATCCATCCAATCAACGTTATAACACAAAATTTATCTGCATTAATTCCAACAATGTTAAATGCGTCAGTAAATCCAACCATCAATCAGCGTACTTTGTATGGGTATTAACAAGGATCAATAATCGAGATAAAATTTATTCGGAGAGGAAATTGTGTGGCTTTATAAATTTTTTAGTGAGCATGCATCATAAACTTTGCTAAATGAAAGCAACACGTGAATAATCTAGCATTTATGGCAGCCGTGAGTGTAAAGTTTGCTAAGTAATGAATTCAATAAGCAAGATTGGTTTGGGTCGGATTTTATACGAATTAAGGATTCTGTACAATTTAACTTGAAAACAAAACATGATTTAGGTATTTTAGGAAAATTTTAAATGTACGAGATTTGTCTGAAAAATCGCCGAACTGAAAGTGAAGTGGCAGAACTTTCCATCTAAAGTTGGAGATTAATCATTGAAATTTCATGTTATTGTTATAAATGAAACTAACTGTATCTAAATATTTCCACCACATAATAAGAATATAATAAAAAATTGACAATTTGTTTCAATATGTTAGATACGACAGACGTTAAATTTGATGTGGTGCCTACCCTACCTGATATTTAATAATTATTCTCGGTTAGACTCAGAAGTGATGTTATGATTGGCGTGATATATATATATATATATATATATATATATATATATATATATATATATATATATATATATATATATATATATAGATAAGAAAGAGAAGATATGATATCACAAATATAAAAGTTTAGACATTATTAGCACTATGGGGATATCCTGGATATCTCGTTTGCCATTTAAGATCAGTATCAATATTCAATGATATAGAAAACCAAGGAAAACTATTATTAGCTGATATTTACAATTATTACTTAAGAGGACTATTTAATGGCGGAGAACACCATAGATTTGATTGTTCATTGACGACTGCATATTGTGGGTCTCATAAATGTCTTCCAATTTCGAGTAATCTAGTTCTTGTTTCTTATGACAAATATGTACCTAGTACTTGTAGTTCTGTGTTAGGTGTTAATGAATGTTTAGTGTCAAGTTGGCAAATTAATTTTGGCAGTCGGAAGTCCGATGCGCCGTAGCAAGGACGTATGCGGATTGCAAGAGCTCACTTCGATGGCAGAATTCGGAAGCTTCGTTTTGGCAGTACAGTTCAGAAAAAAAAAGTGTGATTTACCGGGGTTGTGCAATACTAACTCCAGAAAGTAAAGTTGTTCATAAAAAGTTGAGTGAGCAGCGTTTTAAATTTCATAACCGAAGAGGCAAACAATGGCAAGTAGACAATTCCATTAACAAAGGTAAGTTTCAATTATTGCAATAAAATGTTTAAACCAAAGTAATTATTTAACAAATTTACACTCGATAGTAAATTTTTTAAATCGATTTTCGTACATAAAATATTTATTTGTTAAACGATTTAAGAAATTGATATTAGGGTGAAACAATAGCTATTTGTGTATTTACAGCGAAAAGTGATACTTTGCCGCTTGAGGCAACGCACTCTCTGCTCGAATTGCACACAATATTTTTTCTAAGATTACGTTATTTCTAGACAAATAATTAAAAAAAAACATGAAAAAGCCTTTTAATGCGTCCCAAAGCTCTTCGTGTTCTAAATAAATCTGTACCGCGAATTTTCACGTACCATAGTTCTTGTGCCTTTTTAGATGCTCGATCAGCAGAAGCTGGCTCATTATATCACTTATTAACACAAAAATTCAACAAATTACAAACTCCAGAAGCTTTAATGGTGTCTGACGCGTGTCCTGTGTCCATAACCTCTTGAAATTTGATGTTTTGAGTCAAGGTTTCGAGAAGAAAAATAACTTAATCTATCAAAAACGGCGTAAACGCAACTAATGGCAATTCAAAACGACATCAAGATGACATTTACAAGGTTAAACAAATTGAGGTTCGAAAAATATTGGGAGTAATTAGTTATACACTTTGAATATTTTTAAATATTAACTACAACTATAACATAGGTATTTTGGATGGGTTCTTAAGATAGAAAATAATAATTAAAATCACGTTGAATCGGTCTAATCTGTAAGGTCTTATAACACTGCGCCGTCGTGCTCGAAAAATCGCGCTTGTTTGAAATACCAATTATCCACGAATACTTTACGCTATTTTTTTTATTGGCGCACCTTGACTTACTTCAAAAATATGGAAGTCCGTCCTCGATGCCCAGCAAAGTTTCATTTCATAAAAGTCCGTCCTCGATGCCCTGCCAAGTTTTATTTCATAAAAGTGCATCCTCGATGCCCAGCCAACATTCGTAAAAGTCCGTCCTAAGTAGTACTTATTTTTATTAAAAATGTAATGGATTGATTCTCTCGGGCATTAAATGGGTCCCACCCGCGGGATTAAACGGGTCATTTAAGTCGCTTGGTGTATGATGTACTATTAATATACCCAATATTTACTAACTTTCTTTAGTTTATTGTAAATGGAAACATGTGAGCGGAAAAGTACGCTCTAGAGCGGGAATAATGTCAAATTAGGACAGATCACGGAAAACATCAACTTTGCGACTAGATTTGAGTGTGCAAAAGCCTACTTTGGGTAGTGATCGTAGGAAAAGAATTTTTCTACATTCATGCAAAAAACAACACTTTTGTGAAACACATTTAATGGAAAAAGTGGTTCTTTTTTGCACTAGTGCAACAAAATTTTTGTTGCACTCATCTGTCATTCTTGTCAGTTTTTTGATGATTTATGACAAACATAAACATTTAAATAAAATAAAAACCCAGAGCAAGTGTCTGATCCTGCTCTAATACAGCAATAATATATGTATATCTTACTGCTTAGTCTCAACAAGTTACAATTATTGCAAAAATCTTTGATTAGTTAAAATTTAAATGGTCAAAGCGAAAACCAGCTATGATTAAGTACTGACAAGGTGGAGGCCATAAAGATACAAAAAAAAGAAGAACGGTTAAAATACATTCTGAGTAACATATTATATTCTAATTTTCCAGTTTTTGCATGAATGTAGAAAAAATATTGTATGCAACTCGTGCGAAACGTGTTTTTTGCACTCGACGTGTTGTCCAACTCGGCCTAAAGGCCTCGTCGGACAATTTCACGTCGCTTGCAAAAAACACTCACTTTTTGCATAAATAACTATTTATGCACTCATGTGTCAATTTTATGCACCGTTATGTCATCATGACAAACAAATCTACACCATTTTTAGTCCATTTAGAGCAACCTAAATATGACATTTTTTGGTTTATGCATGTCTGCTGCTCATGCGTCAATTTTTCCATTCGTGAAAAAAGCACCACTTTATGCACTTGTGGTATGAATAACTATTCTGCTGCTGTCTACAGGAGTATATAAAAGGGCACATGTTTATTTTGTGTAAGATACATATTTAAATGTAATAGGTTTTTTAGCTTATAATTATAGTTATTATACTCATTTCATACCTATCTCTATTACGTTTCGTCTTTATTATTTGTTTTGAACCATCTTCCGATTTCAGTTACAATTGCGGTTTGGTCATATTAAAATATGTTTGAACTAAAATCTGAAGATCGTTTAAAACAACTAATGAAGCGAGAAGCTACCACTTTTCATAAGTGCGATCAAGTCCTGTAAAAGAAATTGAGCTACGCCAAGAGTATTAGCTCTGAAAACAAAATTGTTTATATATGAACAATTAGGAATAATTGAGGCGGCTTTAGGAAAGCGGGATTCTTCATCGATAGGTAATTGTCGAAAGGTAGCCAATGCTAAACAGGGGAGGAGCTTACCCCATACGTAACTGTGACAAGACGTTATTCTTGAATTTCTTCGTCAGGTGAGAAACGATAAAAAATTCGTTGATAGTCTCGAAATTCGGGAGAAATTAGGATCATTCTGTACATCTATTTCACGTCTGCGTACATAACAAATTAATTAAGTCGGAAATTGATTGAAATAGAAACAATATTTTGTTGGAGTTTGGGTCCGACATATAAACAATCGTTTAGAGATTTGCCATTTGGAGTTTCAGCTGAAGCGTCGAAATCTATCCTCAGCTTTGTTAATACACTATCAGATTTTACGATACACTGATGAGGAATATAATATTGTGCTTTACCTAGTTCGTTTTTGGGTACCGAGTCCATATGATTTAACTCGAGGTATTCTTGCATGAAGTCGGAATACTGTTTATGAAAATCGCACAGTTCCATCAGGCTCAAGAGAGTAAAATCGTTAAAAAACTAAGTCACGTATACCAGGAAAAGTAGAAGATGATTCTTTGAACGGAAAAGGAACATTATAGTGACCTGAATCGACTCTACTATGATTCTCATTAAAAATTTGTTCACATGCTTGTTCATCGACATTTATATGGCTAGTTTCTGGGACATCTTCAACCTCCCAGAATTTTTGTATAATGTTGTCTAGGGACGTATCGTTCACCAGTGCACAAAATACAGATGGTTTTTGGGTAACAGCCTGGCCGCTTAGGATATAACCGAATACAGTGTTAATGGCATCAGGTTCACCGGGGGTTCCGGATATTTTTCCGGATAACAACAATTTCGAAAATACATTTGCATCTAACAAAAGTTCAATTGGGCCTCGATCATTAAAGTTTAGATCTGCGAGATTCAGGTTAGTTAAATGGGTCCAGGATTCGGATGACGGCATATCATTACAAATTCGATTCAAAATAATTACTTCGACATAGAAAATTGGATTTTCCTTTACTCGAGGAGTGATTGCCAAAGATATTTTCTCAGGTTAAGTTGAGTTTTCATGGAATCTAGTTCCTGAACTTCAATTTTACAATGGGTCTTAGGGAGGCCTAGGTTGACGGTTTTCCCAAGAATAAAAGACGACATACTTCCGGGGTCAATCATACAACGAACAGTTTGTTTAACATTGTGTTTATTGGGTATATTAACAAGACTTATCGAGAGTAGTACCTCATCATTCTGTTTCGGTTTGGGCTCCAGTAAGCAAGTATCTTTTATCGTTTGTGGAGTTATGACAAGAGAAGTTCTCCTCCCGCTGGTCAGTAGTCTTTATATAGTAAGTGCCTTTTATTCCGGAAGCTTCTAGATTGCGGCTCACAAATACAATTGCCTTCTTGGAATTTTCTAGATAAGACCGGTGACAAAAAATAATGGTAAACAGTTCGAAGAAATTCCTTCGGCAAAATTTTAACTTTCATATCTAGTATATGGCAAAGTCAGATTCATCCACTTCACCAGTGTGCGACCTCGTAACAATAAATTGAACCCAGACTCTCGTTAGAATTAATTCCTTTCAGAATGTATGCTGTGTGCTTTCACCCAATCACAACCGCTTGACAACCATTTAATTGAAGCTGCCTTAAACTTTTTTTAATTTAAAGTCTGCAAACAAAAAAACTGCTGTGAGATTTCTTTTACTAGAGCTTAAGATTGGTCCAGATGATAAGATATTTGCATTTATATTAAAAACCACACAAAGCGAATTTAAAATACAAGAAATGCTAACAGAAACTTAATTGCTGTTTAATTTTCTGTTCAAAGTCGTACAAAAAGGAAGTTCGCGAATTTAATTACAAACACAAAACAAAGGATTAGTTAGCTGAAGGTAGATAAAATTTGAAAATGTTAGTTTTATTTCTCTTTTCACTTACCCAGTTTGTATATCGTAAATACTGTATTGAGCCAAATAAGAATGCCTGAAGAGCTTTTGAACGTTCGTCGCAAGCAACAAGTACTTTTGATCAGGAGATAGTTGGAAACGTGTTGGGTTCAAGCGCAACTGAAAAGCAAAAAAAATATATTGAGTATCTTTTCTTATATCGGTTCAGTTTCTGAACCAGGAAACAATTCAAATTCTTATAGTGTTTCTATTTATAGTGGAATGTTATGGAAAACGTTTTGAAGTATATGACTAGAGTATGCATTATTGAATTTTATGGGGATGTTTTGCGTTTCACAACTTAACAGTTCCAGACTACAACGTATACAAAACTGTTGTATGCGTTTCAAATGCAGCATATATTGGCGTAGGGAAAATACCTTTTTAAAAAAATAGTTACAGGATGGCAATAGTGGAATCGTTGGTGAGAAGGGATTAGAAAAAGGGGAAAAACAAATGCAGGTCGATTCGAGAAGTGGGGTGGATAGGGTGTGGGTTTTAGGGATTGAAAATTATGCTTTGTGACTTCCAGTGAAGTTTAACTTCTGATCGAAAAATGGTCTAGAGTTTAGAGAGAAGTGGTTGATAATTTAAAAAAAAACGACAATTTTGCATCAGGATATTCTTCAGTATAACCTATAATTTTACGAGATATAGGGAAAACCCAGTTTTTGTTAAAAAAAAATTTTACACCCTTAAACATCCACAGCTTGATAGGACCAATATTCTTATAATGTTTCTTATCAAATGTTTATGAGATGTGAATACAAACTCACTTGTTGTAGAAAATGATGGTAATTTATTCAGATAAAAGTACACTACAGAAATACAATATAATAACAATTACACACATGCAGTATTCAATACAGTATTAGAAAATTAACTCTCTGAATATGTCCCCATGAAGGCAAAGCCTGTCCATGGGGTAGTGTATGTATAATAATAGTAATGTTTAATGTTATGTGTAATGTAGTGACAATATATAATGTAATCATTACAGTTTAATAATGGAAAATACAAAAGTTTATTTACATTAAAATACATAAATTTAACAGCTAATCAGATTTTTAAAATTCAACACAATTTAAAATAAAAAAGTTGCATCACAAATGAGTGAGAACTTAGGGCACAATCAAATTACGTACCTCTGTTCTACCGAGTGATAGCAAAAATATTTTAATACTTTTTTTAAATTTGTGAATTTGTTTTATCTGTCTAATTTCTATTGGCAGAAATTATATAATCTGTTAGAGAGAATTATACCCCCTTTGTCCAATTGTTTTATTGGCTTGAGTGGTCTTTAACAATAGATTGCATTTTTGTCGTGTGTTATAGTTGTGATCTAGATATATATTTTTTGTTCCGTATTTATATACTACTGACTTGTAAAAATATATCTGTCTGATATCTAGCTCTTTAAATTCGTGATATAAAATATCGGTTCGGTACAGTCTGGGTCTATAAGTATAGAATAATTTTTAAAAAACGCTTCCGTAAATTTTCAAACTTCCTCAAATAAGTGTCTGCAAGCCCCCCCTCCAACCTATAATTCCATATGACAGGCGGGATTCCGCTAATGCCCGAAAACCAAATGGATTATCTGATAAGACACTGTGTTTATTCAGGTAACTTAATATTCTTGCATTCAAGAATTTTTCAATAACTTTTTCGAAATTCGATATTAATGAAATAGGCTGATAGTTGGTTATTATTTGTCTATCGCCATTTTTAAATAACGGTTTAATTATACCAACCTTCAGTGCAGAGGGCCACTGTCCCTCTTCAATAATTTCATTGAATAAGAACGCTATCGGCGATGCTATTTCCTCATTGACACTTTTCACCAACTCTGCCCTCATCATATCAGAGCCAGGTGATTTGTTTGATTTGAGTGATTTTATGGTTTCAATAACTTCGATTTCATATGTGGGTGATAGCAATATAGAGGAGCACAAATGTTGAGAACGTAAGGGAGGATTTTTTGGAACAGTAATTTTCTCGGCCAATTTACTTCCAACTGTTGCGTAATGTTCACTGAAGATTTCTGCGATTTCTTCTGTTTCTTTTATTACTTCCCCATTTACGTTCAAAACTTTATTGATGCAATGATGTTTGTTTGCTTCAAATATCTCACCAACAGTGTTCCATAAATGTTTAGTATCTTTATCTTTGTTTATTTTTTCTTTATAGTATTCGTTTTTTGTAGTTTTCAGTAACTTAATAAGATGATTCATATTGGTAATAAACTCCTGCTTTAAATTTTCATTTTGCATGTCAGCTCTGTATTTATGATAGAGTTTATCTCTAGTCCCTCTAGATTTAATTTGATTGTGAGAGTATTTTTATTTACAATTTCATTGAACTTGCTGAGGAAATACCCAAAACATTCATCAGCACTGTTTATGGATTGAATCATAATTTTTTAGTTGGTTTTTTATGTTTGTATAATTATGAACATTCTTAAGGGTTATTTTATTTGAGGTGTTGGTATTTGTTTTTTCTATTTCCACAGCGATAACTGTCATGTAGTGATCTGTGATTCTTGTTTTAATTACGGCTGCAATCGTATCGTTTCTTTCCACTTTTTTCCGAAGCAAAATATGATCCAAACATGTACCACTGTCAGGTCTCGTATCCGTGTTTATATACGAATGGAAAACTTTCTCATACAAGTCATTTAGGTAGTCAATTGCATCGTCACTATCTTCCATTTTATTAATATTAAAATCACCGGCGAGTATATTAAAATCACAATTTTCAGCGGAAAGTTGTGCCAAATACTGTTTAAAATCTATTATAAATGTTTTGGTTTCGATATCATGCGACCTGTATAAGGCCGAAATATATATTTCACGGTTTTGGATTGAAGCAGATAATTTTAGAACATTACAGAGTCCTACTTTCACTATTTCATAGTCATAGACAATTTTTAATGTAAACCAGGACTCCATCACAAATATTAACGTCTCCACTCGTAACCTGGAAGACTGAAATCACTTATATTTTCAATTTTTTTGGTGGTTTCTGTCAGAATAACACAATCTGTTTCCCTGCCAAATTCAGACAGATATATTTTCAACTCATCTAGATTTTTCCCAACGCTTCTTATATTCTGTTGTAAAACGGTGAATTTATTATTGTTCATATTTTTAACATGTTATATTGACTAACAGAATCTAATTCTATAGTTTTAAAGGGCGTATAATCATAATCTCGAATGTAAGGGTTCATAGATGTTATATTTAACTAAAATTATTTTTTGATTGAGAACCAGAGCGGGTGTGAGGTTTATTTTTCACAATCTCTTTTTTATTGCTTGCAGTAGGTGAAGTTGGTAAACTAGTTGCTGTTGTAGGAGTGGGAGGTTGACTATTTGTTTTATTTTCTTCTACCAGAGAGTCTTCTTTCAATTGCTCAAGAGTATAGGAATTTCCGTCCAATATTAAGTTACTTCCCCGTATGTAGCACTTTGAAGGATCTCTTGATTTACGGAAGCGAGTTAGATATTGTTTAAGGATATTGTACTCTTCCCTTTCCTTCTTACTCAATTCATTAGAAATAGCAAATCCAGTACCTTTTAATTTTTTGATGTTTTTAAACACCTCTTTTTTCATTTAAAGAGAAGTGAATTTTACTTTTACTGGAGCAGGATCAGTCTTTCCCAGAGAATAAAAGTTGTTTATATCTTGTTCTTTGAGGTTTATTTCTAGATTTCTGTTCAGGTTCTTGCATATATCTCCTACTTCGATGGGATGGTTATCCTCTTGGATGCCTAAAATCACGAGATTGTTCGCTTTTTTATCTTTCTCGATTTGCTCTAATCTCTGTTTGATGTCTTCGTTCTCTTTTTGTAAGGCTTTCAATCTTTTGTTGTGATCTTAAATTTTCATTAATAAATTCGTTTCAGTAGCATCTAGAGCTCGTTTTAATTGTTTCTTTGTATTGTTTAATTCTTCTAATATTTTTTTCGTAGACTCTCCTACTTTTTAAATGTCGCTTCATTGATTGTAAATTATTTTGATTTAAAGAGTTTAACGTGTATGGTCCACTTTACTAGGTGTAAAATTTTTAGCTAGTAGACTATTAAGGTTTTTCTTGAATTTGGCCTCTAGTTCTTATCGAAAAGATTTTTAATTTACTTAACCTTATTCTTCAAACAAAAGTTTTTATTGCATAAATTTTCGAAAATAATGGCTTATATGTTGTGAAATCATTTATGTTGAAAGCTATACTTGAAATATAATTTTCTAAAGAAGTTTTTACTCACAGTTTTATGACAACTGTTTAAGATAATCACAGTGAATACTCCACTCCCACTTTAGGCGATCCACACACTATACAATAACTTTTATTTATATTCATGCTAATCACAATATACGGTGCTACAAATATATGACTTGTTTCGATAGTTACTCCTAGATCTATCCGTCAGTTCAGTAATCTACAAAAAAAACGCAATGTTGCGCGATTGGGCACATCATTATTCGGGAAAGTCCAAGGTATTTGCATAAGTACTTAACACAGTACTTTCGGACTCATTTTTAAATATAGGTGTTATTAATGCTGCATGCTGTTCACCATTCTTCTGGTATTTTTTTCGTTACCCCAAGCTCTATTTGATATATGAAGTGTTAGATATACACTCTATTTCTCCTTTATTACATTCTTCAGTAGATCAATTTTCACAATTTCGATGTTGGTTCTCACGTTTTATTATATTCTCTTCAATGTTTCGTATTTGTTGCCTCAGTAATTCTTGGAAATGCTATTTCCATCTCTCCATTATATCATTTTCAATAATATAACTTTGATATATTTAACAGTTAACAGTCAATGAGATTCACTTTGTGAAAATTATACGAGTCGATATTTTCAATGTTGATTTATCACAATTCTGACATTTATTCCTTATCCGTTATCTTATAGGTGTTGTCGTAACGGCCCATTTTCCCTTTCCGAAATGATTTACGAACTAGATTCAGTAACTCCATGATTTAGTATCTATCCACTTTTTAGACGTATTGGAGTTTTGATCCAGTAATAATTTATCAACATTCCAGAACAAGATGATCCCAACAGGATTTATTTGATCGCATCTAATATTCTCACCAACTATTTTTCAAATCAATGCAAGCTAAGACAAACAATTATTCCTGTTTTATTAGTTTTATAAATAAGTAGATAAATATTTATTTAGGAATAGGCATTGCAATGTTTTTCTTGTTTATTTACTGTACTTTTTCCTTATAGGTGGGATAAATGTATATGTCGTAGGCTTATTATAAATTCAGTCGTATTATAATACGCCTAGGCTTTTTCTATATGACTAGTCGTATCGTAATACTACCGAAATGATTAAAAATCTCACGATTTGACTGATAATTTCAGTCGTATTGAAATACGCCTGCCGCTTGTTAGTCTTATTGTTAAAATGAACCTGAATGCGACTGATGGTATGCCAGGCGAATACTTACCTAAACATTTACTTTGAACACTTTAAACTGTTAAAAATGCAAATAGTAGATTTGGATTATTTATTAAAACATTGATTTTGAACATTGAACAATTTTGAACTCACTCCAATCTAGTAAATAAAAAAAAATAATAAACAAGGATTTTATTTATTAGAGCATGGTCCGCTTTTATGGCATTTGCTTAAACATTTCATATGAGGTTTAAAACATAGACATTTGTTGCTACGACGCTGTATCTTGCTCTGCTTGCAAGAACACTTTTTAAATCCCTGCCCTTCGAATTTTGAAAATAACCTTAAGGCTTCTCTCAAGGAAATATCTTTTTCATTTTCCCCCCTACGAAAATATATTTTTTTTATTTTAAATAGGCAAGTGAAAGCGAAAGTAAAACAGGCTAGGTTATCGGTAGCTAAGTATAAAAAACTTTCGTGCCCTGGACAACGAACAAATAAAATGTCAAATTACTTGTCAAATATTTATTCAGATTGGAAATTAAATGTAAAATTACAATTGTTGTATGTTCCTGAAAAATTTAATGGCAAATGTTGATTGAAATCTTGTTTGAAAGCAACGTCACTGGAAATTTTGACTTGCTTGTCGATTTGCGCAACATTATCATTAAATTCTATTTCTGAATTTTGGCTTTCCTGAATAGATATCCATTTTGTGGGCATGATTTCTTGCCTGTCGATTTGCGCAACATGACCATTAAATTCTTCTGAATGTTTGCTTTCCTGAATAGATATAGATTTTGTGGGCATGATTTTATTAGCAACTTTTATTTTATGAGTCACTGAATCTGCTATATATCCTTCCGCTACCACTGACGACCTCGACCCCCCGTGCCTTTTCATATCTAAAATGTCCACACCTGGGGTATTCGCTAGTATGTAGAGGACGTTCTTCGAAACGGGTGGCCGGTGTACTGATTTGGTTTGTAATTTCAAGAAATTTATCTAAATTTTTGAAATTGTATGCTTTCCAACCACCTGATTTACACATCTGCCCCGCTCATAACGATAAAAAAAGCCTTCATCTTGCGCCTTTTTTGGTCGGAGTTGCATATAACGATTAACAAATCTTACCCAATCTTCTTTGCACATTATTTTTGTAGTAAGAATCTGCACTAAAATAACACAATTTTTATACTCCACGTCCTCCACTTTTAAATTATATAACTCATCAGTTCGGCATGCCCCAGCTACTCCAAAAATCGCTACCACTTTTTTCATTAAATATATTTCACCAGGAGTTTCTAACAAAAACTTTGATATATCACCATTTGTAAATACCTGATATTTTCGAGGTTGATATCCATCATTTTTCCTCTTTATGAATGCCTTCAAGCAGCCAAATTTCGAAATATCCTGGTTCTTATTTAATGAAATAGTCAATTTGATCATTGAGTATTCTGACCATAATGTAGCAGGGGACAATGTCTTTGATTTTTCTAAGAAAAATACCAATAATTCATCTTCAGTTATTGCGGACACATCTTTCGTTGTACACCATTTGATGAAATGTTCATAGGCTTGATTGTAACGGTCTTTAGATGTTTCCGGTAACAAACTTCTGCACGCAATAATTGCTGCTTCTTCAATGGAATCATTTTTAACTAGATTCTAGCCAAATATTAAACTTGAAAGATGTAGACTTTATGGATGAATAATTATTTTACAGATAATTTTTTGCATCTTGAAATTGTTTGTTTTAATAATAAAATCGGGAAAAAAATGAAAAGTTTAATACATTACACGCTGCAAAGCCCTTTTAGGTGCTCGGAGGTATTCAAATAGCCTCGCACATTAAAGTAAGATTTCGCAGCTTGTAACGTAAATAACTATTTCCGCCTACCTCTATCCAAAGTATACATTTCCTGGCCTCATTGTAGGGAGCAAAGTCGTACTTCTCCTCCCTAGGGAGGAAAAGTAAAAGTTACGTCATAGTACGTTATCAATGAAATTGTTGTAATTCAAACCCTCTTTTTTGATTATGCAAGCACGCCACTTATTTTAAAGTCTTTCAGAACCTTCTAACCTGGTCGGCTTATCCCCAGTTAACGACTGCGCATGCAAGCACCCGTTTTGCGAGCGAAAATGCCGCACGCAAGCGGAGAAGTACCGTACCCTTCCTAGAGTGATGAATTAACAAGTCCCTCTTCCTCACTTGTTCTTTTTTATTCTGTAAGGGCTGTTAATATATTTTTCCAAACCGCGAGGTGGTTAAGAAGTCCTGTCCTATATCCATATTTCCAACAGAAAGACATAATAGCACTTGTAGTGAATAGAAAGTGATTAAGTACGTATTGTAGTGTTTTTGTGCATTCTTTTGAAGGAATTTAAGGTAACATTTATCTTTCTCGTATAATTAAAGGACAAAAATATAATTACAACACCACCACAAACTATTTATTGCTCAGTGTGTAAACCACTGAGTCTCCGGTCCTAATTTTAAAATTAGAAATATATTCGTTATTTTTATCAAAAAGTGGTATTTATTGAAGCACCTTTCCTTACATCGATTGGAATCAGAGGCCAGCTGTGTTATCGAAGGATTGCTGTTTTCCACACAGATATAATTAGATTCATACAGAAATATTTTTTGCAATTCCAAGACTAAAGCGGTCACTTTAGTCTCACATGTTAGAAACTATATTAGATCCAACGGATATAAAGGAACACTTAAAATCCTAAGGGATTTGCAGTACAAATAAAAATGTACACGCCCGATGCCTAGCCAATCATTTTAGAAGTCCGTCCTCGATAACCAGCCAAGATTCATAAACGTTCATCCTCGATGCCCAGCCAAGTTTCGTAAAATAAGTAGTTTTTATTAATTTTGTTTGTTAGTTTCATAAATAAATTATTAAAAATGTCTTGTTATTTGAGGAAGGCGGAAAAATCATATGTATAACATGGGTGTAAAGTGCCTTTTCCTCGCTCAAATGATTACTGCCCTCCGCTACGCGTCGGGCAGTAAACCTCATCCTCGGGAGGAGAAGTAGCACTTTCCTCCCTTGTTATACAAATAGCTATGCCTCGCGGAATATTAATTAGTTCATTGGTTTGGCAGTTGGTAATTTCGTCTCTCGAAAACCATCGATTTAATAAACCATGTGAGGTACCAATTAGATAAACTCCGTTAGCAACGTCCACTACAGTTCCTAATATATTAGTTTTCCGCCCAACCTATCTAATATGCGAGAAAAGTATTGGTTTACCCTAAAAAAAGTGGGAATTTTGAAAAAAATGTTTGAGTTATTTTTACTTTTTCCATCAACAACAACACGAAAAAACGGTTTTTAGAAAAAAAATCCTGTGTGTATGTCGTCGTCGTCGTTGTCGTCGTTGTCGTCGGCCACTTTTCCTTACATGTCTTGTTAGCACGGTACAGCCTCTGGAGTGCAATGAGTCACCAATTTTATGATGGAATATTGTTAAGAACATATCACAGATGAACCCTGTTGATTTTTAGCTCACCAGAGCCAGTACAACGGGTGCTATGGTTCTTGAAGTACGACATTTTGTCATTTTTTGAGAAATTTCCGTTTGTTAGCACGATACAGCCTCCGGAGTTCAGCAAGTCACCAATTTTATAATTGAATATTATTCAGGATATGTCACTAATGAGCCCTATTGATTTTAAACTCACTAGAGCTAATACAACAGGTGCTATAGTACTTTAAGTACGATATTTTTGTCATTTTTTGAGAAGTTTCAGTTTGTTAGCACGATACAGCCTCCGGAGTATATACAAGTGACCAATGTTATGATTGGATATTATTCAGAACGTCTCAATTATGTACCCTAATGATATTCAGCTCACTAAGGGCAGTACAACGGGTGCTATGGTACTTGGAGTACCAAATTTTTGTCATCTTTGGAGAAATTTCATTTGGTTAGCACGATACAATCTCCAGAGAGTATACTATTGATAAATCTTATGATTGAATATTGTTCAAGGTGTCTCACAGATGTGCCCTATTGATTGATTAGAGCGAGTACAGCGGGTCCTATATATCCAGATATTCTAAATTTTTGGAGAAATTTCGGTTTGTTAGCACGATACATCTTCCGAAGTGTATACGAGTAACAATTTTATGATATCATATTGTTCAGGGCCACAGATGCGAAAAAGTTAGTTTTGATCTTTAAAAGCATTTTTATGATCACGTGGTCCTCTATCTACTTTTCTGCAGCACGTTTTTGGTTCAAGGCACAACCTTTTCTTTGGTTCTTTACTATTTCTTCATGTTCACATAAATTACACTTTCTGTTTGGCTCACTTGTGGAATTTGATGCACTTGAATTATTTTGATCACATTCTATACATTTTTGATTGGAAAATTAGGCAATACTTTCTTCTTGATAACAAATTTCTGCTGGGATAAATCGTCTATAGTATATTCTTGTCTTGGTTTTTCTAACTCATAGGTAAGTATTATGCTGTTATCAGTATTATTCACATCGGTAAGTATTGTGCTCTCATCAGTGTTATTTACATCGGTCACAGTTATTTCGATTTCTTTGTTTACACCGCTAGAATATTCGCGTTCAATGTTATTGTTAGTAGAGTCTATTTGTGAGCTAGCTGTGACAGTATGTAATCCACTAGATGTTTCATGAGGATCTGCTGAGGTATCTCCAGAGCATTTATCAACTGAAGAGTAATTTAAAATTGTTTCCAAATCAGCTTATGTATTTATCGTTTTGATAATTTCAGATGGTAAATTAGTAGAAAACAAGAAGACTCTGAAATCTACCCCAAATAAACATTTATATGGTGAACGTTTAATAATTCTGTAATACGGAGAATTTTTTTGACACTGTACGAAATAGCAACCGAGTTACCAATTTGTAGAGTTATTAACTTTCAACCAAGCTCTAAGCATGTTTTCTACATCTTGGTTTGATCTTTCTACACTTCCCTGAGTTTGAGGGTGTCGCAGGCGTCCATTGATAATCTTGCAAGATGGCCATTTAGTAACCATTTCATGAATAATATGATTGACAAAGTCTCTGCCATTATCGCTTTACAAGACGATTAGTGCTCCGAATTCTAAGAACACTTTTAGAAGTTCCTCACCTACATCCTTCGCATTATTAGATTTCAAAGGCCTCAAATGAATAAATTTTGTCAGATGGTCTTGGTAGTTCATCAACCACTTGTATTCTCCGTCAGGAGTTGACTGCAAATATAAAAGGTCGACTTGTCCTCGATGATTAAAATCTTTTGATAGAATAGGTTTGACCACTAAACCCTTTTTGGGAAGCTGTTTTTTTCGGCAAAGGTTGTACAGCATCTAAAAAATATTTCTACTGCTGGTTTGGGAATTGCATATTTAGGTTTCAAAGCCAATAACATCTTATCGCGGCCTCCATGACCAATACTTATATGAATTTCAACTAGTTTGTTATAAAAATCCTCATAGGCAATTATAAAAGGTATATCATCATTTTCTTCAGTCCTTTTTTTGATAATGTTTCTTGTCCCACCTATTTCCATAGGTTCGTAAATACAGCTGGTTATTATTTCTTCTACTTACTCTGACTTTTGACTCACGAGAACTAATTAAAATATAACTTACTTCTCTTATTTTTCCATACGTCCAAGGCTTTTTACAACTTTTTTCGTGTTCTGAAAAAAATATTTATTAGTTTCGAAACCAAATAGGTTTTTATTACTTAGAGGTTATGTTTATGTTTTTGATTTTCTTACCGTTATAAAACTTTTCTAGTTCTATATAATAATCATCTTTATGTACAAATACATTGTCCAACTCAGCACTGTGATGATCCCAAGAGACACTATTAGATTTAAATGGATGTAACTAGATTTTAATTTCAAATATTGCTAGCGGCCAGTGAACTTCAAGGTCACTGACAATGTGTAGTAAGATTAGTAACATATTGAGGAATCACGAATGTTTATAAAATATATCATTGACGCGTCTTAATAATAAATAATGTAGTCAGCAAGGTCGACGGAAAGATCATCGACTGCTTTGGTTTAACAATGAATTTATAGAATTTCGTATATAAAAGAGAGAGTTCATTTCTCTAAAAATTATAAATAGTATCAAAGTTGATAGTGTAAGTTATCCATGATCAGTAAGTTGTATTCGTAGTGTTAAATATATGATCCCAGTGAGTTTTGATAAACAATAGTATTTATTTAACCCCAATGAAGAATGGTGAGTGTTTCCCGAAGAATAATGGTTCGATGGTTTAAGAAGTATATACGAAGGGCACTTGCTAAATAACCACCATATGGCAATCCTGCAAACTAAATGGTAATTACCCTACAAACTAAATGGTAATGGTCCTGCAAATTAAATGGTAATATTCAATAATAATCCTATAAATAGTCCTGCGAACTGATGGTAATCCAAACGAGCGAAGGTATATGGTCTTTCATTTGAATATTTGATTTTGGAGGAGCAAAACTATGGGTGGTGCACCTACTAAGCAAGAGGTACAAGAAACTGGTACGGTAAACAATAATTTCACAGTGCAGCAAGAACATTTTGCAACACTAATAATGGTCTTATTGTACATAATAACGGTAGCGTTCATTCTAAAATTCATGTGGTCTCTATGTAAAACGCATCGAAGGGCATTAAAAAGAGACATCAACCGAGGAATAGCAGCGAAGCAGACGTCAGGAACTTTGACTGTATAAAATTGTAAGTACTTATTACACTCTATTTTCATATACGAATGGTAGATCTTTTAAAGGGTACTAACGTGGGAAGATTTCGAAGATAAGCTAAAGGCAATCGTAGAAGAAATAAATAAACAGGGAAAAAGGGTTTTGAAAAAGGAAACTCCTGAAAATCCAGATATACACATTGAAGTAATTATTGGTATAATAATTCTTTATAATAATTTTGCTAAGTTGATAGTACATCAAAAAAGTTGTGAAAATTATTCGGAAAGGATTAGGGATGAAACTTTTAGGGCATTTCAAGCGCTAAACTGTACTGTTGAAATACCGGTGTCTTGCAAGCAATAAGCAAACAGTTGAAAATGACGACCAGTATGAATGATTTTTTAACTTCGCGAATAAGGTACTACCTACCGAATTCAATGGAGAAGTAAGTAAGCTACAATCGTTTTCAAATTCGTTAGATTTGTTACAAATAAACGCGAATGGTAATGAAGAAAATGCGATTCTACTAATTAAAACAAGACTGGCTGGAAAAGCTAGAAGCCTGATAACGACAGAATATTCTATCATAGAAATTAGGAACAAGCTCAAATCAGGAATATGAGGAGATAACCCAAGCCTTCTCTTAGCAAAACTTAACAAAGTAAGGCAAAATGGGAAGGAAATAACGCAATACATGACAGAAATAGAGAAACTTGCAGAGAAGCTACAGGCAGCATACGTGTCGGAATGTATGCCAGAACGTCTAGCTAGAAAATACGCCAGAGAAACAACGATTAAGGCAGTGACGATGAACGCCACAGCGGACGCAACGAAAACGATCATAGCAGCGGTAAGCTTCGAAAACATGCAAGAAGTACTATCTAAGCTGGTATCAGTAGAAGTCATAGTAAGTCAACAACTATTACACATGAAGGACCATAGGAATTTCTTTAGAAAATCAGATTTTAACTTTAGGAACAATCATAGGAGAGGTAGCAACAGCGGATTGTACAACGGCAACCCCCCAGGAAGGACATTCAGACAATACAACCCAGGAAATGGTTATAGCAGATACGTAGATTACAATAAGGAGAGGAAATTTAACAGGAATGGCAATTACAATAATCACACTGATAATAATGTGAGAATATGCGAAATAGAACATAGAATTGAAGAAATTAGCAGAGAAATAGCACAATTAAGGATGGAAAATATGGAACGCAAGGAAAAAACAGAATTATTGCAAGGAAACATGACACAGACCCAGAAAAATTTAAGAGAGAAGAATTTGATAAAACATGGTATAGAAGAAGGCAATGAAGAGGATGAGAAACAGTTAGAAAATAAATTAGAAGATGTAATGAAAAATGTTAATAATACAGTAGATGTTAAATCAGATAATTTGAAATGTAAAAGATTAGGAAACGAAAACAGTAACAAAAATAAGCCAGTACTAATAATGATCAAAGACGTGAATAAGAAAGTAGAAACTTTGGAAGGAACGAATAAATTAAAAGGAACAAAGATATATATTGATGAAGATTACCCAAAAGATATACTGGAACAAAGAAAACAGCTAATAAGATATATGAAACAGGCGAGAGAAAGTGGAGCAAAAGCTAAGATAATCGATAATATATTACGGATAAATGATAACGTATATCATCTAAAAGAACTAGAAGAAAGGAAAAATCAATTGGAAATACATACAGGATGGAATAAATCAACATATAAAGAAAATAACGAAACTAATCGGAAAACTTTTAATACAACCTTCAATGATAAACGTTTTGAACAAGTAAGAGGTGAATAAATTGTCAATTTTACACTTTGAAAATAACCGTATCTCGCTAAGGATGAGCATTCGGAACAAAAATTAATCGAAATTTAGTGAAGCCTTATTTACCGGAATACAAAACTTCGAATTAGGACGAACGTTGGAAAATCTTGAGGAGCTTTCGGTAAAATTTGAAGTAAAAAGATATATGCAAATGATCATATATTCAAAAAGTGCACAATAGAAGAATTTATAGAAGAAGGGAATAAAAGGTTGAAAAACATACAAGTATGTATATGCGAAGTACAGCGGAAACAAGAGATTCAAGAGAGTCTAGAAAAATATCACAACGATCCAATGTTTGGAGGACATGTAGGATACAATAGATTATTACAGAAACTGAGAGCGAATTTTAGATGGAAAAACATGGAGAAAGACGTACGGATGTAAAGAATTGCCATGAATGTCAAGTGAATAAATCAAAACCCAGTCATAAAGAGAAATTTGTCATCACGGACACATATATAAAACCGTTCGAAATTATATTGTAGGGGGTTACAATTTATATGAGTCTGACATATATATTGTTACTATTTTTTTTGACTTGTGATCTGTGAGGTATTTTAAATTTCCCGCTGGACGCCAGTCTTTGTCCTTGTGACAACAATAAATGTATCAAGCAACAAAGACAATATTTATTTAATTATTGTTGAAATTACTTACCTTATTATAATTAAGAAAGAATGAAAAAAATCCCCAATTACAACAATCTTAAAATCTCATTTGGGTCGTGCTTCAGTTTTGTCACCCTGTAGCATGAGTTATTTGTAATGATTTAACCTTCACCGTATTTTGCAATCAGCTATTCAGCTGTGTTTATTGAGACAAGTTATTTAAAAAGAAGAAGAAGTCGTTTGGTGTTATAGAAATTATTTATTAAATATATAATATGATTTTATACGTTGTTGGAATATAGGAGAAAGGACAAAAATATGTAATTGTGTTTATAAAAGTTCTGATATGTGTCACCTACGCAAATTGCATTTGATGTGTGACTTTATTCCTGAACATCAGGTAAGTACATTAGATATTGTAATGCAATTTTGTTTCAAAATATTACAGAATATTAAACCAAAACCAACTTATGAGTATTAAATAAACGTGGATCTTGAAATTCGTGTTGTGTTTCCGAACTTTTTCTGAGGTTATGTATGTTAATAATTTTAGTAAATTGTAAGATAAAAATTTGCAGCAAAACGTATTTCAAGCTCAAATAACACGTACTAACTAATAATCTAAATTAATTTATTAATTTAATAATTGCTTTACAATTAAAATTATGAAAATATCAATTCGAACCTAGGTATGTAATTCAAAGTCTTTTTTGTTATAATTTTACACAATTTCTTCCGCGGCGGAGAAAAGTTTTCAAAATCTAGCTAAATTCACTTTAATGTTCATTTATATATCATTTGTTAAAGATAACAGAATTGTACGTATTTATGTGTGAATATTTTGCAAAATATTATAAATAGTTTATACCTGGTGATCTTATATACGTGTTTCCTTCAGGTATACCTTCTGTCGTCGAATATCGGGATTCAGCTACTGGCAGTGTGAACCATTTTATTATGTTGGTTGACTTTTGGACTCATAAACTTTCATATGATTAGTGAAATGTAACTAAACGCAATCAATTTTTTCTATTTCCAGACTAAACATTCAAAAATCTCTTATCACTCCAAAAAATATATGGCTGCTCTCCACTCTCCAAAAAACATCACTGTGGCCTAGCAACAATGTAGTTTTTTTTTTCTATGTTCAACCTACAAGGGCTAAGAAGACTACTCTGGACTACTTGGCGTAATTCATGTTCCTCTTTATAAATAAGTTAAGGTTCTTTTTGGTTTGACATTTGTCAAATTCTTAAAGTATTCATAAGTTTTCTATTGTATTTTAGATTTTGATTGGTAAAGTTCACTTTAAAATATCATTATTGTAGATATACTAAGCGGGTTCTAACTCACTACTTCGAAAAACGTCCGCTAGTCGACGGTGGCGCTGGTGTCGCTGTCGGCGATTACAGATTTCTTAGATGTCGTCCATTTTCCAGTCGGCAGATTTCTTTTTTTAAATGTCTCAATTTTTATTCCAGTAGATTACAGATTTCTATTTTTCTGTATGTGTCGTCCATTTTTTATCCGTTTGTGCATCACTTGAAAAAAATGTTTGCCTTGAGTGAGATTCGAACCCGGGACCTCATCGTTCCCAGCCTACGCCGTTACATCTCCGCCATAAGGGTTCCAATATATTTTAGTTTTGAAATCTAACTGTATAAGATACAGAGAGTCTGATTTCACCATACGATGTAATTTTTTCTTCAATACTCCTTTGTACCAATATCGTTTTAGTCACTAGAACATGTGAATCAAAAACAATGCGTCAAGCAGTTGACTATATTCAGAATCCTTCATAAGTAGGTAATCATAGAAAAATCGCTTATTATTTTTAGTGACAATCTCAAGGATTTTGATTGGGACTTCTAAATTTCAGAATGAAAAGTGATGGCTTCAATCAACATACGAGTGTAAAAGTGCATTTTTATCGCAATAATATACAAAGCATCCTTGCGCATTTTCTTTATATACCGGTGTAGTCATAAAAGATGTGATTTTACACAGAGTATAGTCATAAAAATACTGCATTTTTTATACAGGGTGTGATCATAAAAGATGCCATTTGTCCTTATATACAGGGTATAGTCAAAAAAGATGTGATGTTCATATATACAGAGTGTAGTCATAAAAGAATCCATATATACAGTGCGTAGTCATAAAAAGATGCAATTTTATACAGGGTGTAGTCATAAAGTACCGTATTTTTTATATACACAGGTTGTAGTCATAAAAACACCGTATTTTTTCATAAAAGATGCCACAGGGTATATAAAGATAAGGACATTACAATGAATCTCTGCTATTACTGCTCAAATTTTCATCTGACAAACTGCATTGGTAGATTATTTTCACACACACGATGTTACTAGAACGACCACGACAACCACAACATTAACGATAACAACAATGATGACAACGATGACAACGATAACGATGACACCGACGACAACGACGACAACGACAGCAAATCCACTTTATTCGACAGCAGAGGACACCCAAAGCTTCGCATGCTTGAAATTTGTTGCTCGTACGACTACATTATAGTAAAATATGCCGTGACTTAATATATTATTAGACAGATAACACACATCAGAAGTCTATCAGACAGATAGCAGAGGGTTAACAGAATGGATAACAAACACACCTCAGACCCACATCAGTTTAACTGCGCTGGTACTAACAAATTTACTGCAACACTCGGTTTATATGAATTATTTTCCAAGAAACAAACAAAAGAGCAACATATTTACAGATACTGACATTAACGGATATCCATCGTGATAGAAGAGGGCATCTAAGACATCAGGCTTGCACCCAACTAAATTAATATAATTAAGCTGTTCTTCAAAAAGAATGCTACGCTAATAGAAAAATCTTGAAGCAATGATTTCACAACTTTGTCATACACTGAATGTCATTTTTATCATAGATGTGGTGAAAGAAGAACCAACTTTACAACTCAAGCAGAGGGACAGCAGACACACGTCACAGGGTTAGCACACATACACCACAGAGGCACCAGACATTCACCACGTTATACGTTTAACATTTTTGGCATCAAACAGTACTCTTTAAAAAAAAATATCAGGAATCTTGTATTTCCGAATTTCATTATGGATCACCCCAAATATTTAGAGGGACGTATGATACTGATGGCGATATTGATAATTTTCATAGACATTATAGCTATTTATAATTTAATCACTTAATATAATTAAGCCGCTCTTCAAAAAGAATGCAATGCAAATAGAAAAATCTTGAAGCGATAATTACACAACTTAGAGGTACAGTTTTATTGAATATTACTTTTCATTAAAATAGCTATTCTGAAATATTGGTATAAATTGAAACGTTAATAATAAACCACCGATTATTATACCAAAATGTGATAAACAAACAATGCACGCTTCTTGAATGAGGAATAATCCAACAGAGGACGCTTCTGTGTCGAATTCATATAGCTAGGATAAAATTCAGTATAGTTGAAATATGCCCCATTGTAATCATTCTTGGTAAAATCCAACTGCATTCTTTCATTGGGATACAGGTAGGGAACGCATTAAAATATTTGAATGACAATATTCTGTATAGTGGTTGATTTGAGAAGCCGACAAGACGTTGAGCTTAGACCATAAAGATTATTAATGTTTCTATATTAAATAGTCCGCTGTATGATACATAAATTAGGTTCATTACAGTATACGAATATTTTTTCAATACAGGGTGTTAAAAGATATTTGCATCCCTATTATTATTCTGCGGGGAATATCTACGTAAAATATACGAGGCATGTTATGATTAAAATTGATATATACATGGGGTGTTTGTAATTATTAAGACTGTAGAAATATGTAGATATAAAAGTTAATGACACACACAGTTTAGTAGTATTTTGAGCGGGATGTCTACGTAAATTATAACAAATATATGTCTGAATATGATACTGAGAAACCATCATCGTACATACAGATACCACATTTTTTATACAGGGTGTGGTCATAAAACATACCATTTATCTTTATATACAGGTGTAGTCAAAAAGATGTGATGTTCATATATACAGAGTGTAGTCATAAAAAGAAGCGATTTTATACAGGGTGTAGTCATAAAGATACCGTATTTTTTATATATACAGGTCGTAGTCATAAAAATACCGAATTTTTTCATAAAAGATGCCACAGGGTATATAAAGATAAGGACGTTACAATGAATCTCTGCTATTATTGCTCAAATTCTCATCGAACAAACCGCATTGGTAGATTATTTGCACATACAGGATGTTACTAGAACGACAACGACAATGACAGCAAATCCACTTTATTCGACAACAGAGGACACTCAAAGCGTTTGCATGCTTGAGATTTGTTGCTCGTACGACTACACTATAGTAAAATATGATGTGACTCATTATATTATTAAACGGATAACACACATCAGAAGTCTATCAGATAGATAGCAGAGGGGTAACAGAAGGGATAACAAACACACCCCAGACTCACATCAGAAGTCTGTTTGACAGTGCTAGTACTAACAAATTTACTGCGACACTCGGTTTATATGAATTATTTTCCAAGAAAACAACAAAATGAAACAATGATTTCACAACTTTGTCATGCACTGAATGTCATTTTTATTATAGTTGCGGTGAAACAAGAGCCAACTTTACAACTCAAGCAGAGGGACAGCAGACACACATCACAGAGGCACCAGACATGCACCACCGTTATACGTTTGACATTTTTGGTATCAAACAGTACTCTTTGAAACAAAATATCAGGAATCTTGTATTTCCGAATTTCATTATGAATCACCCAAAATATTTAGAGGGGTGTATGATACTGATGGCGATATTGGTAACCAACAAAAGAGCAACATATTTACAGATACTGGCATTACCGGATATCCATCGTGATAGAAGAGGACATCTAAGACATCAGGCTTGCACCCAACTAAATTAATATTATTAAGCTGTTCTTCAAAAAAGAATGCTACGCTAATAGAAAAATCTTGAAGCAATGATTTCACAACTTTGTCATACACTGAATGTCATTTTTATCATAGATGTGGTGAAAGAAGAACCAACTTTACAACTCAAGCAGAGGGACAGCAGACACACATCACAGGGTTAGCACACATATACCACAGAGGCACCAGACATGCATCACCGTTATACGTTTGACATTCTTGGTATCAAACAGTACTCTTTGAAACTAAATATCAGGAATCTTGTATTGCCGAATTTCATTATGAATCACCCCAAATATTTAGAGGGACGTATGATACTGATGGCGATATTGATAATTTTCATAGACATTATAGCTATTTATAATTTAATCACGTTATTTGTATATTCATTTAATATAGTTATATGATTTTCTGTATTTGTAAATTCTTAAAATTAAACTGTTATATGCTTTACCCAAGTCCCAGTAAGACTACGCTCTTCAGGCACGGATTATTATACCGAAATGTGACAACACTTTCGACAACATGATTATAAAACTAACAATTTTAGTAATGGAACTCACAAAATTTTATTCGAATATTGTGATTTGTCTGTATAGGAGAGAGAATTTACGGTCAACGGGCAGGTAAGATTTTATATAAAAAATAACAATGACATTCTCGGAGGGTCAAAAAGATTTCACCTGCTGTGTGTTACATAAAATGTAAGGAATGTATATGCAATCATAGAATTTGTATCTTCCCATGATGGACGTTATGGTGCTAAAAATCTCATTTCTAGTCCGCGTTATCACAATAGAACAATTTTCAATGATGATCCGACTCTAAGGAAAATTAAAAAATCTCCATTTTCAATAAACCAATGTGTATGAATATGGCAATTTTCGATATTTCCAAAATTGGAATGTACGACTTTCACTATAATTTTATGCTTCCAACAATGGGAGTAGTCAATTGTGAGCTATTGTACACAGACACTAACAGTTTTGCTCACCAACTTACTTGTAACGATGCATATAAATATTTAATTGACAGAAAAATTGACAAATTTGATACATAAGACTACTACACTAATAATCCATAGAATATACCTAGAGTTAATAAAAAGTATTATGCGTAATGAAAGATGAGTCTAATGAACAAATCATCACACATTTCGTTGGTCCAAAATGTACGGTTACAAAGTTCAGTGTGGGAGTAAAGTCGTTAAAGAGTATTAAAAAATGTGTAGTAAAAAATAACTTTTGATGATTATGTCGATTGTATGAAAAATTGGAAACAGATGACAATTACTCAAAATACGATACGTTCCTTTGTCCATAATGTGTATAGTGTTGAACAAAACCAAAATCGCGTTGAGTCCTCACAATGATAAAAGAAAATTACTTCATAATTCTTTAGATACACTTCCGTGGGGAATAGAATAATTTTTAGTAATGACTTAAACTAACTTTTTATAACTGAA